>APFE031305727.1:1140-22576 GCA_000404065.3 Pinus taeda
CTTTGAGTAGTTTGGAATATGAAAGGACAAGTCCTTGTCATATCCAAGACCAGTTCTGTGCTTGTTGTGGACAAGCTCTTCCCAAGGTCTGATGATGGGCTTGGGAAGTGCAAGTTGAATTTTTGCATCTGCATGTAACCTTGCTGCTTTGTCGGATACTAAATCTGAATGAACTGTAACATTATTGACTTGTTGTTGATGGGTTGTTGTCTCAATGTTCTGAACAGAAACAGGTTTAGAATGATGTCTATTTTGATGTAGCTCTTCTTGCTGTAGTTGTGATTCAAGCTACAAAAAATTGGTATTTTCCTGTGCATTATGCAGGCAGGTCTGAATGCTACAAAGAGTGTCTTTGTTAATGTTTACTATCCCACCGTCATTAGATTGTATCAAAGTATTTAATAAATCTAATACATCATAAATTAAAGCCATTTTTTGGGCTTTAACAATCAATGTTCCAATCAACCAGCAACAATCACTGTGATGCTAAAAGAACACTACTTTCATGAGCCATACATACTTATGCAGCAGTCAATATAGCAAGTAATCAACAACTCTGCAATCAACAAGTCAATACCTCTTTTCTTCAAAAATATAATGTCATTATCCTCTCAAGAGCTCAGATGAGGGTCTTAAAAGATGTTTAAATCCTATCTCAAATCATTCGATGTAGAGTCGTTTTCTTGTAAGAATCAACACGTTGATATAAGCTCCAGAATATTGTCTTGTTCATACATCATTATCTTCCCCTTTTTTATGATTTTTTGTGCAGAATCAAAGGGAAATGTGGTGCGGCCAGTTCAGTGTGGTGGCTTGATACGTCAGAAGAACTAATAAACTCTCCCGAAAACCATTGGCACACTTGTAAATGAGGTGCTCTACCTTGCTGAGCGATAGCCCTTCCTTGCCAGCATCAGGAATGGGAAAATCAGTCGTGTTTGCACTGGTTTCAGTCGGTTGCAATTACCTGTGTGGGGTGGACTCAGCCTATGACAATTTGTCTCAAGGGTGGGTGAGCTGGTATCTCTCCCCAGAATGACTTCGGTTGAACAGAAGTGCTACATGAGGATTTTATTGCTTTGCTAGATGACTTTGACACTCAAAAAATTGGCCTCTGTTCTTTAAGTCTTACTCAGTCTGGAACTCAAGTCACACAAAATGGTGCGACTGTGAACTGCATCCACAGGTTTTGAGTGAGTCACGAGTTTTGAGATACTTGGCCCCGAATTGGCGTAGTTCCCTGTCTCGGAGCCAGAACAAATATAATGTCAAGGACGTCACAGTTTTTTGATTTCCTTAATCGACCAGATTCGAATGATTGTCGGTCGATGTGAAATATATGCCCAGACTTGTATGTCTGCAACGTGAGAGAGATTACTGTGTTTATTTCAATCTCAAGCATAGTCGTCCAACATTCTCCAATGATGGAACTTATAGAGGCAGGCTCCCTTCCACAAATTGATTTCAATTCCCACTAGTTTTGGCAAACTCCCAAATCTAACCAAACTTGGATGTCAAGAGGTGGAGATGAACCCTGGTCCGTAACAGATAGAGTATTTAGAGTAGAAGAGGGTTCAAAAAGGATATGAATGCCTCAAGTGACAGTCTGCATCAGGCCGCAGTGACGCCTAATTCAGCTATTGATGAGATTTGACAATAGCCAATGTATAACGCACAGAGAAATCCAATGTATATACCAAGATTTAGCCAGAGTAGCCAAATTTAGGTTCTGCAATCTGACAGGTACAAAGAGTAGCGTATTGGGTCATTATTAAACTGTAGAATGGAAAAAACTATTCAGTGGAGCCACAATGGGTGGTATGGTGGTTTGATGCCACAATGCCAGAACAATGATGGTTTGCCAAAACACAGTCAGGCCAACAATGTGTAATCCATGCTCATAGGAGGAGCGATATTACCTTATTTTGAGCCTTTAACAATCACTCCTAAGTGCACCAGCATTCAATCCTCAACAACTTTCAAACTGTTTCACGTTCACTGCTTGGTCTCCATGCTTCCGCTGCGCCAATGTCGCCAAGACTATCTAGTATCCTTTCGGTATAGGGAATCACGGATGTGGTCTCCCCAACTTTCAGATCAACTATAAACATAACTCAAGTCCAGTAATTACGATTCGTGGTAGGAATTACACAATATTGAAGTTCTCTTGTCATACCAACAAGTTCTTTATTGTCAGGGACCAGAATTGCCAATTTCCAGAAGATCCCATTAATACTACAGGCTCGGAATATGCAGACACTATCTTCAGAATTACAAGTAAATATAACCAGACTCTAAATGTGTTCACGTGTAACACAATTCTACATGATATAGTTTTATTATTTGCCTAGCCTTAACAGTTTGCAGGTTAGAAACTGTAGAATTTTCAGACAGAAACAGCGTGTCCGAGACAAACAAATTTCAGGAAAGGCTTTTACTAGCAATTTTTCCGAGCAAAAGCTTGTCATTTTGTCATCTGCGTAGAAAAGGCAGTTCACCCCAGTGGACAAAGATGAAGAGGTGGCAAAGAACTAGGGAGACAATGAATCTTGAAATTCTAGACAGACGTGCTTCCTCGAACAAATTGTGCTCTCTAAAAACAGAAGATGATCAGGCATTGAAGTTGCAAAATCTCAATCCAATCCTTCTTAATGAAATCAAAATCTTAAGAGATGAAAATGCTATTTTGTCGGATAAGTCGAAGAAAGTTGAGAAATATTTGAGAAAAGAACTTGCAAAGAAAGAGACGAAACATGAAGCTTCTATTTCAAAAGCTGAGACTCAATTGTAGGAAGCTCGGCACAAAATTCAGGCAATATCTATTCTTTCCAACCCTTGGATATGACTGCTCTTCCTGGATATCCCAACAAGATTCCTGATGGATTTAATATTTGGCTACGAGTGGAGGGATATGTGGTTACAACGTTTCAGATTCAACTGAGTCGTTGGTATGTTATTGCAACGATGGACTTCGTAGCAAACATTGTCCCCACGATCTAAAGAAGTCAGCCATTATAATAATAGGTTGCTCCTATGGAGGATTTGTGCTGGCACCAACAGTTGTATTGTACTTCACATTTTATGGAAACAAGAGGAAACAATCTCCCCTTGGGAGTCACAGCTCTATTTCAAAGGAGTATCGATTATCATGCATAGAATTGGTGGGTCAGGGATGCCAATTCACGAATTCACATGCCGCTCTGAGCGTTTTTCATGCCAGGCTGAGAATGGAAGTAAAGTAATATATGAGAGAGATGAAATGCACACAAATTCCACAAAACTTGTGGCTCACACAAGATTTGAGTAGGTTAGGAAGGTACCTACTTTGATACCATGTTAAACACACGTGGGAAGCAATAGAATATGAAGGATAAAACATGAGAGTATGAATTTTTTTATTAAAAAGTGATAGAAATTTATAGTACATATTGTGACCATTGGGTTCCACATCCCAAGGTCTTTTGGACTCCTTTTTTCTATTCGGCTTCCACACTAACCCATTGAGGATTAGGTGTCCAACAAGAATAGGTTGCTTTTAATGATTTAGTAGCTTGCTTCCATTTGTGATTTCTGTAGCAGGTTAAGCAGTGATCAGAGAAGATTCAAAAGGCTAGCAATAGTGCCTTGGCCTCTCTTCCTCCCTCCGGGACCATGATTTGAGGCAAATACTCTCTTGCTACCCCAAAAACACAGATTTTCCTCATTCCTGGGACTTCTAGTGTTTGCAGCTCTCTAGTAGGGTGATAATCCAGTTTTTCTTTGCTTTATATATTCTTTATCATGTTCACTTCCTAATTTTCAATAGTCCTTTTGCATGTTTTCCTTTCTTACAGCATTTCCCAGCATTTCCTTCTATACATCATAGTTTAGGCCATTTTAATGCAAAACTTTGTTTTTCCTAAGATGCACTCATTTCATTGGTTGCTTGATTTTCTTGGTTGACTGTGAGTTTATATGCAACAAATCTCTTCTAGAAATAGGCCAACTTACCAGCAATCACACCCTCCATCTGATCCATGCCCCATAGGTCTCCCAAACCTCACCTCAATTCTTCCCTAGTTTCCTTCATTTTTCATAGAACTTCTTCCTTTCTTTTTGAGCAAACCCAATCATATTTCTCTCTCCTAGTGATTCATGGTAGACCTTAGGCACCCTAACACCTCCGTCCAACCTTCATCCATCTTTTCCACCCACTCTGACACCCTCAAAACAATGAAAATTGCTCTCGGCCTCCTCCTGTAGGCCTCTTGTAGTTTCCTTATTTTCCTCCTATAGTTTTCCTGTGCCCTCCTGTAGTTTTTCCTGTAGACTTTCTTTTGAAGTACGAGTGTGGGAAAAGCCTCTAGAAGGCCACCTAAGACCACCTAGGACCCATCCACACCATCCTACATCCTCCCAAGCTCCAAAACCACCATCTAACGCCACTTGTTCACTACCACACTCACACACAATAAATTAGATGCATGTTAAATTCACATAAAAACACATAAAAATCCAAAAAATGTTTTTGCTTATTTATTTCTAGAAATAGCATGGTTAGATGTTATTTACTTCCTTGAGTAGGTAATGGAATTTCTTTCATGGTTTTCATAGTGTTTTTTGCAACAGTAGAATTAGCTTGTTAATTAGGGTTTACTAGGTTTTTCTTTACATTCTAGTATTTCTCCTTTCTACAATTAGAATAGCATCTGTAGAGTAATTTTTATTTCCTTTCATCACACATAGAGTTTTTTCTGGTTTGAGCTCCTAGTGATCTTGCACCGGTTGACCAAGTGACAACCTATAGTGAGAACTAGTACTTGTGCATATAGCACCGACGCTTTCAATTTTGTTACAAACTACCAGGTTGATAAAATTAAAGTTGGTAGCCCATGATTTGTAGCAGTCTTGCTACAATACTGGCTCTCACCACTTTTTGGCGTCATTGTCAGGGAAGCATCAAAGTATTCTATGACTAGCATTTGCACCAAATGTTGCAAGGGAAACGCCGTAAGGCATAAATTGAGGAACAATCAAGACATGGAATGGGCAAATCTAAATGAAATGTAGAGATGTAGTAGAAATGAAATTGATTTAAGGTGCCTCACACTATTTTTTATTAATTATTGAATTAATATTGCATATAAATTGTTGTTCATGAATATGAAGCTACCAAGTTGCTCAATGGGAAAGCTATAGCCAAAGGAGAGGAGAGGTAGGAAGAACACTATAAATTGTACATGTGAGTTAATTTGAATTTACTTTAAAATCATAGTAATTTAGTTTCAATTTGAATTTATTTATTTCTAAAGTCACTTTTATTCATAAAAATTAATTAATGGTTGTGAAAGACTGAAAGTATGCTTTAAAATCATAGTAAACAATCTAATAAGATAAAGATGATTATTAGAATTAAATCATAATTTTAATTTGTTTTATTATTTAATTAATAAAAATAATTAGCCTCTCTCCAATAAGATGAAGATGATTATTAGAAATAAATCATAATTTTATTTTTTATTATTATTTAATTAATAAAAATAATTAGTCTCTCTTTGTATCATACCCGTGGTTGGATTATACAACGAATCTTCTGTATCTCATAACTTATCGCAAAAAAAATCTACTCATAATTTGAATTTAGTTATTTCTAGAGTCAAATTTATTCATAAAATTTTAATGGTTGCTTAACACTGAAAGTATGCTTTAAAATCATAATAAATGAGTTTTAATTTGAATTTTTTTATTTCTAAATCACATATATTCATAAAAAAATAATAGTCGTAACACTGAAAGTATGTTTTAAAATCATTGTAAATAATGTAGTAAAATAAAGGTGATTTAATTTACTTTGTATTATTATTTAGTTAATTAAAATAATTAGTCTCTTATGTGGAATTCTATTTTTCTCCTCCTTATTCAGGTAAGAGAATTTATATTGCACATAATTCTGGGCCTTGCTAATTAAGACACAAGAAAGTTATTGTCATTGGAGTTTATTCAGCTCAGGAGTCCAAGGATATTTGTTAAGGTTGACTTTTATTTTTCATCTTGGTAACTTGAACTCTTTATTTTTGACAATTTCTAAACCCAAACCCATAATTATATTATTTTTTATTAATGAAAATACAAAAACACAATGTGCGTGAGGGTGAAAATGCATATCAAATGCACGATTCTTCCATGCGGTTGAAGGATTTCTGGAAAATTGACGATTGTTTTGAAAAGTTTTTTGTTTTATTTTGACTAGGGTTTCGATGGCCTGTTGGGTTTACAATTTATAAGGCTATGTCATGTTGTGTTTCAATGTCTCTCTTATTTTGTAGGTGGATCAAACTTCTCATATGAATTATGTCTGTGGATCAAACTTCTCAAGTTAATTACATCTGCATATTTCCTAGGACACATGTGCTAGCCGCTGTCCAGAACCCCTTTTTGAAATCTTCGGCCCTCATCAATGACACATGCTCTGATATGTTTGTTGAGGGTTCTTGTGGAAAAGTATTGAAACTACTTACGGCTATATGAATCTTTTGGTAGATCTGGCGATAAGACAAGGGTTTCTGGTATTTTTGGTTTCTTCATAAAGGATGTCGTTGGGTTTCAATTTGCAAAATTATTTTCCCTGGAAAAGTGCTGGTAGCACGGATCTGTAGTTGTTCTCCATATTACTCAATTATCACGATGATTTTCCTTTGAAATACTCTTTGGTGAACTTGAATTTTCAGTGTTAGATTTTGCTGGTGATAAATCTAACAACACTGATGGTTACAGGTGTTTGATTTGTCATTTTTGAAATCTAATCATCTTTGCAAAAATCTAGGGAACGAGGTTTTTTCAAGGTCCTTCTACCATGAATCCTTCATCAGAGAAAGAATTATATAGAGTCATAATAATTGAAGTCGATTCCTGATTCTGTGAGCTAAAATTGTTTGAAGCAGATTGTCCATTGAAACTCCCATCTCCATCTTTGTCTATTGAATATCTCCATCTCTTGTTTCTCAATAAGTCTTAGCATTATATTGACCTCAAAGCTCACTATTTTAATATCACAAGTGGCTACCCAGAGTGTACATTGCTCCTCAGAAAATAGAAAGGAAGCAATGTACAATTTTGTGTTGTCATGCCTCAGTAGCAAACTCAGAAGCACCATTACTTGAGAAGACCGAGCTTTTCTTTGGGTATCTGTGATATTTATCTTTAGATTAGGAGGCTCTACCAGTTTCTTCTCTTCAAATTGTGATCCTAGGTCTGAAGCTTCACCAATAGCACTAATAGCTAAAGACCTTGACACAGGACAGAAACCTTGTGTGACAAATCCTTGATGATTTGTTGATGTTGTAGGAGTAACATTGATTGCATGACATTGACTTATGCATGACTGTAACAATGATAGCAGTGAGCATCCTATTGATTGGTTGTATATCAGTGAGAAAATAACTTGTAATCAGATATGCCAATCAAGAACAAAGAACTGGCTGAAGGTTGAACACTTTCTCTGAGTGTGGACAACCAAAGAAGAACCTCGTGAGTAAGCCCCAACTGAATCATGGAATTCGAAAAGGATGAATAAAAAATAGATGCCAGTTTTCCTATTCTACCAAATCCCACATTCTTATTATAGATGTCTCTGCAACTCCAATTTCTGGTAGGACTTTGCGATTTCTTGAACTTACAACAAGTCTCGAGTTGGAGTGGTGGGTTAGCAGCAACAACCCAAATTCTTCCATCAACTGGGAACCATCTCTCCAAACTACATCCAGAAATAAAGCAAACCTTTGAGTCTGCAATCTCTGACTCAACCACATCTTTGCATATTCATCACCGTCATTTCTATCTAATTCTATCTTTGTAAGCGTGGCTATTTGCATACACAGTTCATTTCTAAGATTGTAAAAGATGGATTATTGGAAACAGTGAGACAAAGCAATATGTCATCTCTGAAGATATTTCTCACCTTTGGACTGTGGAATACTGATATGTTTGCTGAGGGTTCTTATGGAAGAGTATTGAAATTACTTACGGTTATATGAATATTTTGGTAGATCTGACGAGAAGACAAGGGTTTCTGGTATTTTTGGTTTCTTCATAAAGGGTGTCGTTGGGTTTCAATTTGCAAGATTATTTTCCCTGGAAAAATGCTGGTAATACAGATCTATAGTTGTTCTCCATATTACTCAATTATCACGATGATTTTCCTCTGAAATACTCTTTGGTGAATTTGAATTTTCAGTGTTAGATTTTGCTGGTGATAAATCTAACAACACTAATGGTTACAGGTGTTTGATTTGTCATTTCTGAAATCTAATCATCTTTGCCAAAATCTAAGGAACGAGGTTTTTTTCAAGTTCCTTCTACCACAAATCCTTCATCATAGAATGAATTATATAGAGGCATAATAATTGGATTCGATTCCTGATTCCGTGTGCTGAAATTATTTGAAGCAGATTGTCCACTGAAACTCCCATCTCCATCTTTGTCTATTGAATATCTCTAGCTCTTGTTTCTCAATAAGTTTGAGCATTATATTGATCTCAGAGCTCACTGTTTTAATATCACAAGTGGCTACTCAGAGTGTACATTGCCCCTCAAAAAATAGAAAGGAAGCAATGTACAATTTTGTGTTGTCATGCCTCAGTAGCAAACTTAGAAGCACCATTACTTGAGAAGACCGAGCTTTTATTTGGGTATCTGTGATATTTATCTTCATATTAGGAGGCTCTACCAGTTTCTTCTCTTCAAGTTGTGATACTAGGTATGAAGCTTCACCAATAGCACTAATAGCTAAAGTCCTTGACACAGGACAGAAACCTTGTGTGATAGATCCTTGATGATTTGTTGATGCTGTAAGAGTAACATTGATTGCATGACATTGTCTTATGCGTGACTGTAATAATGATAGCAATGAGCATCCTATTGATTCGTTGTATATCAGTGAGAAAATAACTTGTAATCAAATATGCCAATCAAGAACAAAGAACTGGCTGAAGGTTGAACACTTTCCCTGAGTGTGGACAACCGGAGAAGAACCTCATGAGTCAGCCCCAACTGAATCATGGAATTCAAAAAGGATGAATAAAAAATAGCTGCTAGATTTCCTCTTCTACCAAATCCCCCATTCTTATTATAGATGTCTCCGGAACTCCAATTTCTGACAGGACTTTGCGATTCCTTGAACATACAACAAGTCTCGAGTTGGAGTGGTGGGTTAGCAGCAACAAACCAAATTCTTCCATCAACTGGGAACCATCTCTCCAAACTTCATCCAGAAATAAAACAAACCTCTAAGTCTGCAATCTCTAACTCAACCACATCTTTGCATATTCATCACCATCATTTCTATCTAATTCTATCTTTGTAAGCGTGGCTATTTGCATATATAGTTCATTTCTAAGATTGTAGAAGATGGATTATTTGAAACAATGAGCCAAAGCAATAAGTCATCTCTAAAGAGATTTCTCACCTTTGGACTGTGGAAGACCGATATGTTTGTTGAGGGTTCTTGTGGAAGAGTATTGAAATTACTTGCGGTTATATGAATCTTTTGGTAGATCTGATGAGAAGACAAGGTTTTCTGGTATTTTTGGTTTCTTCATAAAGGGTGTCATTGGGTTTCAATTTGCAAGATTATTTTCCCTGGAAAAATGCTGGTAGCATGGATCTATAGTTGTTCTCCATATTACTCAATTATCACGATGATTTTCCTCTGAAATACTCTTTGGTGAATTTGAATTTTCAGTGTTAGATTTTGCTGGTGATAAATCTAACAACACTGATGGTTACAGGTGTTTGATTTGTCATTTCTGAAATCTAATCATCTTTTCCAAAATCTGAGGAACGAGTTTTTTTCAAGGTCCTTCTACCATGAATCCTTCATCAGAGAATGAATTATATAGAGGCATAATAATTGAAATCGATTCCTGATTCCGTGAGCTGAAATTGTTTGAAGCAAATTGTCCATTGAAACTCCCATCTCCATCTTTGTCTATTGAATATCTCTAGCTCTTGTTTCTCTATAAGTTTGAGCATTATATTGACCTTAGAGCTCATTGTTTTAATATCACAAGTGGCTACTCATAGTGTACATTTCCCCTCAGAAAACAGAAAGGAAGCAATGTACAATTTTGTGTTGTCATGCCTCAATAGCAAACTTAGAAGCACCATTACTTGAGAAGACCGAGCTTTTCTTTGGGTATTTGTGATATTTATCTTCAAATTAGGAGGATCTACCAATTTCTTCTCTTCAAGTTGTGATCCTAGGTCTGAAGCTTCACCAATAGCACTAATAGCTAAAGACCTTGACACAGGATAGAAACCTTGTGCGACAGATCCTTGACGATTTGTTGATGTCGTAAGAGTAACACTGATTGCATGACATTGACTTATGCATGACTGTAAAAATGATAGCAATGAGCATCCTATTGATTCGTTGTATATTGCATATTCATCACCCTCATTTCTACCTAATTCTATCTTTGTAAGCGTGGCTATTTGCATACACAGTTCATTTCTAAGATTGTGAAAGATGGATTGTTGGAAATAGTGAGCCAAAGCAATAAGTCATCTCTAAAGAGATTTCTCACCTTTGGACTGTTGAAGACTAATATGTTTGCTGAGGATTCTTGTGGAAGAGTATTGAAATTACTTATGGTTATATGAATCTTTTGGTAGATCTAACGAGAAGACAAGGGTTTCTGGTGTTTTTGGTTTCTTCATAGAGGGTGTCGTTGGGTTTCAATTTGCAAGGTTATTTTCCTTGGAAAAATGCTGGTAGCATGGATCTGTAGTTGTTCTCCATATTACTCAATGATTTTCCTCTGAAATACTCTTTGGTGAATTTGAATTTTCAATGTTAGATTCTGCTGGTGATAAATCTAACAACACTGATGGTTACAGGTGTTTGATTTGTCATTTCTGAAATGAAATCATCTTTGCCAAAATCTGAGGAACGAGGTTTTTTCCAAGGTCCTTCTACCACGAATCCTTCATTAGAGAATGAATTATATAGAGGCATAATAATTGAAATCGATTCCTGATTCCATGAGCTGAAGTTGTTTGAAGCAGATTCTCCATTGAAACTCCCATCTCCATCTTTTTCTATTGAATATCTCCATCTCTTGTTTCTCAATAAGTCTGAGCATTATATGGACCTCAGAGCTCATTGTTTTAATATCACAAGTGGCTACTAAGAGTGTACATTGCCCCTCAGAAAATAGAAAGGAAGCAGTGTACAATTTTGTGTTGAATATTTCGTAGTTAATATTTTTCCACAGATTTTGGATCTGAAACATACGTAATATCTCTATAAAACAGATGAAAAAACATATGTAAAATCTCTATAAAACAGATGAAAAAACATATGTAATATCTCTATAAAACAGATGAAAAAAAGGACAAAGGGTTCGGTTCCAGAGAGAAAAAATTACTGTGTAAATTTGAGATAAATTGAATCTGACTGGACCAAAAATTCTTGATTTTATGGTCCAAATATTCTTGAGATGCTACTTTCCTATCTATTTCTTTATGTTGAATTTTTTTCTTTCTAGGTGATTTTATTTTATATGTAGTCTTCAATCTTTTATTGAAAGTAAATATTTTGAAATTTATCATTGATGTCTTATTTTCTTACAATCAAATACTTTCATTTTTGGAAAGAAAATATTTTAGAATTTCTCATTGATGCTTTATTTTCTTACAATCAAATACTTTCATTTCTTTCTAAAGCTACTTTAGAATTCATCCTCATTGGATGCTCTACTGTAGTGGACTATCATCCCCATTCAACTTACAACTACACCGATAATCTAAGAAAGTTTCATCTATCCTGCTTTTAATATCTGTAGCCAGGTAATGGAGGATCTATCAGATTTCTTGCTAATTATCATGACTCCATCCTCAATGGATATTTCACTCTGTCCTACAACATTTTAACCCTTAATATCCCTAATATCCATACCCAGGTAATGGAGGATCCATCAGATTTCGGGCTAATTATCATGACTCCATGCCTAATGGATATTTCACTCTGTCCTACAACATTTTAAATGGATCCATCAAATTTCTTGCTAATTATCATAACTCCATGCCCAATGGATATTTCAATTTGTCTTACAACATTTTAAATCTTATCGTACATAATATCTAGCCATTATACTGATTAAATAACGAGCTACTGAGGTGACACAGGGTGACTAAGTTATGAGAGATAACTCTCTCTAAGCTGGAAAGGTCCACTTCCAATCTAAAAACTAATTCAATGTTACCTTTGGATTTTCCTTTACACAGCCCAGAAAATTCCCATTGATAACATGTACTCTAAACCATTAATAATAAATTCTACTAATTACCACAATTAAAATGATGTACTTTAAACCATTAATGTAAATGTAAGTACAAATTCTATTAATTACCACCATTAAAATGACCTAATAACAGATGGTGGGAATATTGGGTGGAACCCACTTGTTATAATTCTATTAACTCCACCCATTTAAAAATTCAATCACCATTATTGATATTCATTGTTAGATTCACTGGAATGTAACTTATGGTTAAAAACTCTGCAAGTTACAACCTAATATGAATATTCACCATCAATCTCAACTCACTCTGACCCTTCAATATATCAAAAGTGTAATTTGACTTTAAGTTCTATGTATGTTACGATATGGTCTGAATATAGACCTTCAATCATGGGTCATGAGAGCTGTCAGATCTAGTGAAAGTGTAACTTGCTTTTAAACTTTACTTAATTTCTGATGTCTTATGGAATTTGGATATTTCTTCACCTTTCACCATTGGATTATTAGATCAAGAGATTTGGGTTAATGTGCTCACACCTTCTATTCCAATATGGAATAACAACCATTAGATTTATTTCAATTTTCACTATTTGATCCATTAGATCAACAATTCATTGTTATGAAGCGTTTAGTATAACTTTCAATATGATATTATGGAAATTGATCGCAACTTTTTCATCGCTATTGGAACTATCAGATCGACTGGTTTTTCACAAAATGACCTCTATTTTACATTATAACGTATGATTTTAGTTATATACACGGTTCATTGCTAAGATTGTAAAAGATGGATTATTGGAAATAGTGAGCCAAAGCAATAAGTCACCTTTGAAGAGATTTCTCACCTTTCGACTGTTGAAGACTGATATGTTTGCTGAGGGTTCTTGTGGAAGAGTATTGAAATTAATTACGGTTATATGAATCTTTTGGTAAATCTGACGAGAAGACAAGGGTTTCTAGTATTTTTGGTTTCTTCATAAAGGGTGTCGTTGGGTTTCAATTTGCAAGATTATTTTCCCTGGAAAAAAGTTGGTAGCATGGATCTGTAGTTGTTCTCCATATTACTCAATTATCACGATGATTTTCCTCTGAAATACTCTTTGGTGAATTTGAATTTTCAGCGTTAGATTTTCCTGGTGATAAATCTAAAAACACTGATGGTTATGGATGTTTGATTTGTCATTTCTGAAATCTAATCATCTTTGCCAAAATCTGGGGAATGAGGTTTTTTCAAGGTCCTTCTACCACGAATCCTTCATCAGAGAATGAATTATATAGAGGCATAATAATTGAAATCTATTCCTGATTCCGTGAGCTGAAATTGTTTGAAGCAGATTGTCCATTGAAACTCCCATCTCCATCTTTTTCTATTGAATATATCCAGCTCTTGTTTCTCAATAAGTCTGAGCATTATATTGACCTCAGAGCTCATTTTTTTAATATCACAAGTGGCTACTCAGAGTGTACATTGCCCCTCAGAAAATAGAAAGGAAGCAATGTACAATTTTGTGTTGTCATGCCTCAGTAGCAAACTCAGAAGCACCATTACTTGAGAAGACCGAGCTTTTCTTTGGGTATCTGTGATATTTATCTTTAGATTAGGAGGCTCTACCATTTTCTTCTCTTCAAGTTGTGATCCTAGGTCTAAAGATTCACCAATAGCACTAATAGCTAAAGACCTTGACACAGGACAGAAACCTTGTGTGACAAATCCTTAACGATTTGTTGATGTTGTAAGAGTAACACTGATTGCATGACATTGACTTATGCGTGACTGTAAAAATGATAGCAATGAGAATCCTATTAATTGGTTGTATATTACATATTCATCACCCTCATTTCTATCTAATTCTATCTTTGTCAGCGTGGCTATTTGCATACACAGTTCATTTCTAAGATTGTGAAAGATGGATTGTTTGGAAACAGTGAGTCAAAGCAATAAGTCATCTCTGAAGAGATTTCTCAACTTTGGACTGTTGAAGACCGACATGTTTGCTGAGGATTCTTGTGGAAGAGTATTGAATTACTTACAATTATATGAATCTTTTGGTAGATATGACGAGAAGACAAGGCTTTCTGGTATTTTTGGTTTCTTCATAGAGGGTGTCGTTGGGTTTCAATTTGCAAGGCTATTTTCCCTAGAAAAATGCTAGTAGCACGGATCTGTAGTTGTTCTCCATATTACTCAATTATCACAATGATTTTCCTCTAAAATACTCTTTGGTGAATTTGAATTTTTAGTGTTAGATTTTGTTGGTTATAAATCTAACAACACTGATGGTTACATGTGTTTGATTTTTCATTTCTGAAATCTAATCATCTTTGCCAAAATCTGAGGAACGAGGTTTTTTTCAAGGTCCTTCTACCACGAATCCTTCATCAGAGAATATATTGGTAAGTCTCAAAGATGTCGACTTGAACAACGTTTCATGAAGGACAACATAAAACTGATATCCCAATTCATTCATTTCATTATCCCCACTGATTCATCACATGATAAAATGAGAAAATCTGAACACCTTTTAACAAATATAACACTTCAATTGGAAGATTATATCCATGAATACTCCAGGAATACTAAAACCATGATCGAAGACACAAAAGAATGATCAAACAGAACACATGCCAACTTATAAGACAAAACATGTCATAGACTCTTTAGCTCATGATGTTGAAGGCAGATGGAAATCAGTGTAGAAGGCCACCCCAAATGGTCATGATCGAAGCCAAGAAGCAGAAAAATCCATTCATAGATACAACGATAACATGCACGCCAGGAGCTATGACAGTCCAATGATCTGACAGGTTCAAAGCATGGGAAAATCAACCCTAAGGAAGCCACAGATAAATTCGCAATAAAATATAAAATATGAAAGCCTGCATGTCGCCTTCTTCATTACCAAGAATTGACCAGCGTACATCGATAATCAACAAATTACAAGGACTCACCATGCAATGTAAAGTAGTCCACAACTAAAGGATCAGTGGAAACAAATTAGCTACCTGTATGCCTTTCATCAAGTTTCCTTCAACAGGCATCATTCCAGGCAAAGATGTTCCAGGCCAAGTAGCTGCCGCTGGTCCAAAATACCTGCTGAACAAATTCTTGTTTCAGCTCAGAAAATGATTGCTTATTACAAGCAACAACAAAACAACATGATCAACATAACAGGGTAGAGAGATGTTCATACCCAAGAGTAGATAAGGCTCCAGGCCACCCTGCTACAGCCATGGATATGGGTGAAGGTCCAACAACTCCATTGGTGGAGCAACTAACAGCACATGAAGCTGAAACGGCAAGAGATAGAACATCTGATAGAACCCGGTAGTTAGAAATATGATGATGTATATTAGTATGAAAACGTGACCATGACAATGGAAGAGGTTTTTTAGATGGAAAACAAGCAAGAAAACAAAATCCATAAATTGGATTTTTAGATTAATCTCTTGTCACTAAAAGCAAGTTCACTAACCAGGTTTCTCTTGTTTCTACATTCTTGAATCAGTCTTGGTGATTACCTCCTGCTTCTGTGGCAATAATTTGCTTGAATCATTATCGTTTCCTCATATACTGTCTACCTGACTTTCTTCCTTAATGTTTTCCACCTTTATATGTCTTTCAACAACACTTCCCTCTATGAGGTCTCCCTTACAAGATCTCTTCTCCCCTTCTTTGTACTCTGAACTATCTTCCCTTTTCTCCTGATCTCTTACTTTATCTACTGATATATATTTTGCCTTCAAATGCACTACTGACTCCCATCTGTTACAATCACAAAGAAAAATTTACACGAAATACTTCAGCAATGACATGCATTCTTACCTAAGTGGCTACAATAAACTTTTATACACTAATATACTTCATCCTTGTTATAGGCAATTTATCCCATATTTCAAAAAACTACTACACAACGTGGGATGCAGAAATTGAAGCACTCTTACAGTTCCTTCTACTGGCAATTCAGTAGTGGCTCTGTTTGCCGTAGCAACGGTACTGTCAATCTCTGAAATGTTAGCTTCTTTCTCTGGAGGTACCTGAACAAAATCCCATCATATAGTTATTTAGACCACTTCCCTATCTATCGAGAAAATCAGAAATTAAAAGTTGATTGAATTGACAAAAAAACATATCATCAGGTCTATCTCCATTTTCTCTAAAGAAGTAATCTTAACATCCACGATTGAAGGAGAGCTATCCAGACAGAAATCTAACAAAGCAGCTTAAGGAACTGGAGGAAAAAAAAAATCCTAACTATAGGAAATTGCATGCATGTGCATCTGTGTTCTGAAAGACTTACATCACTGGAGATTCAAATTTCCCTATTGAATTTTCAGATGCTACTTTCCTATCTATTTCTTTATGTTGAATTTTTTTCTTTTTAGGTAATTTTATTTTATATGTAATCTTCAATCTTTTATTGAAAGTAAATATTTTGAAATTTATCATTGATGTCTTATTTTCTTAGAACCAAATACTTTCATTTTTTGGAAAGCAAATATTTTAGAATTTCTCATTGATGCTTTATTTTCTTACAATCAAATACTTCCATTTCCTTCTAAAGCTACTTTAGAATTCATCCTCGTTGGATGCTCTACTGTAGTGGACTATCATCCCCATTCAACTTTCAACTACACTGACAATCTAAGAGAGTTTCATCTATCCTACTTTTAATATCTATAGCCAGGTAATGGAGGATCTATCAGATTTCTTGCTAATTATCATGACTCCATCCTCAATGGATATTTCACTCTGTCCTACAACATTTTAACCCTTAATATCCCTAATATCCATACCCAGGAAATGGAGGATCCATCAGATTTCGGGCTAATTATCATGACTCCATGCCTAATGGATATTTCACTCTGTCCTACAACATTTTAAATTGATCCATCATATTTCTTGCTAATTATCATAACTCCATGCCCAATGGATATTTCACTTTGTCTTACAACATTTTAATTCTTATCGTACATAATATCTAGCCATTATACTGATTAAATAGCGATTTATTGAGATGACACTGGGTGACTGAGTTATGAGAGATAACTCTCTCTAAGCTGGAAAGGTCCACTTCCAAACTAAAAACTAATTCAATGTTACCTTTGGATTTTCCTTTACACAGCCCGGTAAAATTCCCAGTGATAACATGTACTTTAAACCATTAATAATAAATTCTACTAATTACCACAATTAAAATGATGTACTTTAAACCATTAATGTAAATGTAAGTACAAATTCTATTAATTACCACCATTAAAATGACCTAATAAAAGATAGTGGGAATATTGGGTGGAACCCACTTGTTATAATTCTATTAACTCCACCCATTTAAAAATTCAATCACCATTTTTGATATTCATTGTTAGATTCATTGGAATGTAACTTATGGTTAAAAACTCTGCAAGTTACAACCTAATATGAATATTCACCATCAATGTCAACTCACTCTGACCCTTCAATATATCAAAAGTGTAAGTTGACTTTAAGTTCTATGTATGTTACGATATGGTATGAATATAGACCTTCAATCATGGATCATGAGAGCTGTCAAATCCAGTGAAAGTGTAACTTGATTTTAAACTTTACTTAATTTATGATGTCTTATCGAATTTGGATATTTCTTCACCTTTCACCATTGGATTATTAGATCAAGAGCTTGGGTTAATGTGCTCACATCTTCTATTCCAATATGGAATAACAACCATCAGATTTATTTCAATTTTCACTATTTGATCCATTAGATTAGCAATTCATTGTTATGAAGTGTTTAGTATAACTTTCGATATGATATTATGGAAATTGATCGCAACTTTTTCATCGCTATTGGAACTATCAAATCGACTAGTTTGTCATAAAATGACCTCTATTTTACATTATAACATATGATTTTAGTTATATACACAGTTCATTTCTAAGATTGTAAAAGATGGATTATTGGAAACAGTGAGCCAAAGCAACAAGTTATCTCTGAAGAGATTTCTCACCTTTGGATAAGGCTCCAGACCACCCTACTACAGCCATGGATATGGGTGAAGGTCCAACAGCTCCATTGGTGGAGCAACTGACATCACATGAAGCTGAAACGGCGAGAGATGGAACATCTGATGGAACCCGGTAGTTAGAAATATGATGATGTATATTAGTATGAAAACGTGACCATGACTAATGGAAGAGGTTTTTTAGATGGAAAACAAGCAAGAAAACAAAATCCATAAATTGAATTTTCAGATTAATCTCTTGTCACTAAAAGAGCAAGTTCACTAACCAGGTTTCTCTTGTTTCTGCATTCTTGAATCAGTTTTTGTGATTACCTCCTGCTTATGTGGCAATAATTTGCTTGAATCATTATTGTTTCCTCTTATACTGTCTACCTGACTTTCTTCCTTAGTTTTTTCCACCTTTATATGTCTTTCAACAACACTTCCCTCTACGAGGTCTCCCTTACAAGAGCTCTTCTCCCCTTCTTTGTACTCTGAACTATCTTCCCTTTTCTCCTGATCTCTTACTTTATCTACTGATATAGATTTGCCTTCAAATGCACTGTTGACTCCATCTGTTATAATCACAAAGCAAAATTTACACGAAATACTTCAGCAATGACATGCATTCTTACCTAAGTGTCTACAATAAACTTTTATACACTAATATACTTCATCCTTGTTATAGGCAATTTATCCCATATTTCAAAAAACTACTACACAACGTTGGATGCAGAAAGTGAAGCACTCTTATAGTTCCTTCTGCTGGAAATTCAGTAGTGGCTCTGTCTGCCGCAACAACGGTACTGTCAATCTCTGAAATGTTAGCTTCTTTCTCTGGAGGCACATGAACAAAAACCCATCATATAGTTATTTAGACCTCCTCCCTATCTATCGGGAAAATCAGAAATTAAAAGTTGATTGAATTCACAAAAAAACATACCATCAGGTCTATCTCCATTTTCTCTAAACAAGTAGTCTTAGCATCCACGATTGGAGGAGAGCTGTCTAGACAGAAATCCAACAAAGAAGCTTAAGGAACTGGAGGAAAAAAAAAATCCTAACTATAGGAAATTGCATGCATGTGCATCTGTGTTCTGAAAGACTTACATCACTAGAGATTCAAATTTCCCTATTGAATTTTCAGATGGAAATACATCAGTTTGCCTATCAATCTTCTCTACTTCTATCTGATTTCTTCCAGATTCAGAAACGCCTTCCACCTTTACAAGCATATCTGCCATTTTTTCCTCTGGTAGGGGGGCAACAACATCTGAATCCTCAAACTTAACACTAATATTTTCACTTACTGTAACTGTTTGCCTTGTCAGCTCTCCATATCTCTAACCAAAGGACGAAGATGTAGTATGATTCTGAGTTGCAGAAGTTGTAGGAGGAAACACATTTGTAATTGCATTGGTAAACCCACCATTACCATCTGCATTGTCAAAAGAACCAATCTCCATCCCCGGGGATTGACAATAAGCGAGTGCAGTTGCAGGAGCAGCAGGGGATCCAATTTCATCAATCTTAGTGGGGCGAGGCCTTTTCTTCTTGGGACCTGCAAAGAGATTTCAGTACATTTCAATTAAAAAAATCAATGAGGAAAAAATAAGATCAAGCATGAGACTGCAGCCAATCAAAAGAAAGGCAAATATACCCTCGTCGGTTGAGCCAATCGGGACGGACATGCAGAAATGGGAGATGATACACGCATAGGAGATGAAACATTTGGAGGCAAAGAAGGAGAAGATGACGAGGCCGCCTTCAAATCATTTAAATTTTCTTATGCACTAGTAATTTGGCTTGCAAATCCAAACAACACCTCTGCAACTTCGACCTCTTGCTCTGAAGATGCTGTCGACGCCTGCATAATTTAAATCCCAACAAATTATCAATCAAACAGAATCCATTTTTTGGGTGGCTTGCAAATCCAAACAACACCTCCACAACTTCGACCTCTTGCTCTGAAAATGCTACCGACACCTCCATAATTTAAATCCCAACAAATTATCAATCAAACAGAATCCATTTTTTGGGTATCTTTTGAAAAACCCAGTGGCTTATAATAAATCTCCTTTGGAAATAGACACATTAGAATAAGCCACAGCAGTTGGCTGATACTATCGATATACCTTTAGAAATTTTGCAGGACGGGGTTTCATTCCTATGGGTTTCTGCAATAAATCCAAACACGGTCAAGAAAAAAAAATACCAACTCCCCAAAAAACTCTGAATACCAACTCAAAGAAACCAAGTAGATTCACAGATAAAAGAAACAGACCATTCGTTTGGCTGATTTAGCCGCTGATGGGGAGGGTGAAATGCTTCGAATCCTTCCATTACAATTAGAAGGAGATGACACCTTTGCTCCAGAAAAGCAATGCAGAGCTCTGGCGGTAGCATCTAGAATGGGCAGCGTTGACGATGTCCCTTCATGAGCTCTCTTCACATATGATGTATGTATAAGACCAGTCAATAAAGAAAAGAAAAAACACTTCCAACGAATTTGTAACTGTTTTGATCAACGGTTCAAGTCTTTGTAATCGTCTAACATCTAATCGTACGGTGTCCAAGGATGACAGGTAGGCAAAAAGGGGGATGGATTTCATAGGGAAACGCGTTACGGTGTAATTATGCTACGACCAACTCACAGGCCCTCCGCATAGTAAAAATATGGCCTAGCATTGAAAAATGCTAGCTCCCATATATAGAAACAAAGCAAAACAACTAAAGAAATAACTAAAAACTTGCATAACAAAACCACCACACCATAATGCAAATCAACCAAAAGCAAGTAAGCCAAATTCACAAAATTAAGGAAGAAATATTAACAAGTGATAATAAGAGCACATCAACCACTTTAACTTGGGTACAATACCATGATAGCAATGATTATCTAATCACACTAAATATCCATTAAAAGATTGAAAATATTAGATATCATTTTTGGGATTCAACTGCGTTAGGTAAGTCATTCACGTATGACCATTTCCATGAGAGGTAGTCGTAACTGACTAATTTCTCATGATTTTTGAATAGTTCACTTAGCACTCATTGCATCGGGTGGTGCTCACAGGGGTTAAGAAGTGGGATTGAAACTAGTGAAATGTGGAGAACGAATCACATAGCATCAATCATCACTTCCAAGGCTTGCACCCGGTAACCAGGACTTC
>APFE031305729.1:0-10155 GCA_000404065.3 Pinus taeda
ATTATTCAAAATGGTGGAAGTGTGAAGGATTAGTAGGTAATGAAAGCAACAATTGTTTGTTATGTACACCATTGTTATAAGAAAAGAATAAAGACAAAACTTGCCCATTAAAAAAATACACTATTGATAACTTCAATGTATAGGAGAATAAAGTGCAAAATTTTTTGATATATTAAAAAAATAATAATAATAAAATAATTTAAGTATTTTGAAATGTAAATACAAATTATAAGAACATTTCAAAAAGTCACTGGCAGAAAAACTAATTAACCTATAAAAGTAAAAAAGTCAAACTAATAAACTTTCTTAATATATAATTACTTACCAATCAAGGAAAAATTCAATTTAATATTAAAAACTATAAATACAATATTTATAGTAAAATCATAAATAAAATTAATTTTAAACAAACAACTCACCTAAACTTAAATATTCCTTTAATCAAACACTCTTTACTAAAAATCATCAACTATATAATTTTTAATTATATCATAATAATAAAATACAATTATATTACATAATTATTATGGTTTTAATCATATAATATATAAGGTAAACAATATTTACAAATTTTAAGATTAAGTAAATATTTATATCGCCATTGATGTTTGAAAATGCCATTTGCAATAAGTTCGTTCCCGGTCACATCTATAATTCATTGAATTATAAACATTTGTGATACATAACTTTCGGTAAAGATGTATCAAAATCCTAACGTGATAAACAAAGAGAAGGAATCCAGTTCAGCACGCAATTTAGGAGAAACATACGATGCTTAACTACGTGTCCATTATCATTCACAACTACCTGTAAAGGAAAATATTCATTGCATATATAAAGATAATGCCCAATAGAAAAATACAAATTATAACTGACCTTTTCATGCTACTTATGCTAAATAAGTCACACCTCAATACCATCACTTTTATATCTGCCGGTGTATATGGTGATCAATCACATTGACTCTTTATTATTTTTTAAAGTTTAAAAATTTTAAATTTTATATTATTGTTTTCTTTTAATTAATTAATTAATAATATAAATAGTTATATAATTAAGTTTAAAAATTAGTATAGTATATAAATTAAATGGTTAATAGATGTTAACAAGTATCTATCATTTACTATATGATATATATCATTTTTTTCAAATTAAAAAAATATAAAAACTAACTAAATTATAATTTTATTTTAAATTATATACATAAAAACATGAAACAAGATGAATCACACTAAATGTTTTGAAATGTCAAACCAATCAATAATAATGTGATTAATCCAAAAGACAATCTAAAAAATGGAACATATTCTTAATCATGAATATTTACCTCCATTTTTCTATGGATATTTTTAATTTGTAAACAAGCTTTGTTACAATACCATGGGCCAATATCATGGATTATCAATACTACATGCTCAAAAACCATAGCTCAGTTATTAAAAAACCATGGGCCAATTCCATGGATTATCAATACTACATGCTCAAAAATCATAATCAAAAACCATAACTCAGTTTATGTATACTATTATGAATATTCTAGAATATTCCATAGAAGTTAAATTTTTTATCACAGCTTAATAATTATTATAATAAATTAAAAATTAATGAAAAATTTCTTTCAAAATAAACACACTTATCCACATAAATATTAAAACTTATTTATTATTTAATAATTCCACTTTCTATTTTAAAATCAGTAATGATGTATTTATAGGTGACATATATCTTCTATCTATCCCCCTCTTATCCATCCCCCTCTTTTTATGATCTTTAAAATTCGGAAGGGACAAACCCACAATAAGTCACATTAAATAAAACTTAGTTCGAGAGTTGATTGGGGAACTTATCAATATCACATATTATATATCAAGTTTTGAACTAAAAAAAGAGGTTTGTACCTTAAGAGATTTGATCCATATTGGAGCTTGATAGATTCGGAGTTAAGATAGATCTAGGCTAGTGTAATTTCATTTTAACATTGGATTTATCATGCACTAAGAGGAACTGCACCTGGAGCTTTATATTTTAAATAGAGGAATGCACATCAAGGAATATGATATTTTTGGTGTAATTTCATTTTAACTTTAGAGTTATCATGCAATAAGAGGAAGTGCACCTCAAACTTTATATATTAAAGAGAGGAATTCACCTCAAGGGATTTTATCCTTTTGGACTCATGATAAATCTAGAGTTAAGATGGATTTTTCACAAGCTCTTTATATATGTGTCATGTATCGACTCCATGTTGGGCATCCAAGGAATTATAGGTATTCTTTATATGGAGGAATATGCATTGAAATGTTTTATATATTTTTCCATGAGAAATACCTTTATATTTCTTATGAGGCATATACAAGTACTTAGACAAGACTAAACCTAGTGAAAAAGATAACAACATCTCGAGCTAAACCCAATTATATATAATATATGATATTATATATAATAATATATATATATATAACCAAAGCACATAAAGTCTTACACATCTCTGTGATAATAAAATGTAGAAAAGACCTAAATTGGTGGAATATAATTGTATTTTCAAATCATATAATATATATATAACTCACATTGAAATAAAATTTTAATCTTGCATAATTTATATTAAGATGAAAAGAATTGTATATTTCTTTGGACTAAAAATTGTAAAAAAGCACTTATAAATTGAATAAGACTTCTTTACTTTTGATATTTTTTTATATAAAAAGCTAATATTGAAATATTTTATTAACTCACATAGAATTTTTTTAATTAATATATATATTTTGAATGTCATGTTTGAACTCCATATTAACCATTAAAAAAATTATACATTTTCCTCATATTGGTACGTAAAATGTACTAGTTGGTAAGAAATATTTTACTTTCAATTGGTTTATATCTTTATAAAGTGCATCTAAAACTATTTTACTTAAAATGGATATCCAAATAATTTATTTATGATAGACACTACAATATTTTTTAAATGTCACATGTCAACTCCTTGTTGAATACAAAAAAAATCACATCACTCTTATATTAGTTGTAGAAGGAGCCTTTCAAGGAAATGAGTATATCGTTGCAATGATTTTGAGCATGCCCTAATTCTAGCTGAAGTGGTTGGGATCACAATTTGTTCTCACCCTCCACCCCTAATCCCGGTTCAATTCTTGCGAAGGGACATCTTACACCATTGTTAGGTCCCTATAATACTAGTGACTCCCCTATTACTATTGTCATTGTATACCTTATTGTTATTGTTGTGCCCCTATTGTCCCCATATTGTTATTATTGTGCCCCATAGAAGACCACTATTATTATTTTTGTGCCCTTATTTACTTATTGTTAGGTCGGATTTGGTTATATTATGACCCCTTAGACTCCTATATATAGAAAGGAGGTTTTGTCATTTCTATCATCCAAGAATTGTTCATTTGTGTAATGTAAAGGAGGTTTCCTCTTCAAAGAGGCTGAATTATAAGTCATTTATCTTTCTTTTCTATCTTTTTGTGAGCTAGTTTCATAACATTTGGTATCAGAGCTTTGGATTCTAGGGTTTCGCTACTCCAAACAGGTCATCATGGAATTTTCACTATAAATTTTTCGCTACGAAGTTTAAGAAGCTAAAGCAAAAACTCATTTGAGAAGAAATCAGTCTGAACCTCGGGTCCGAATTTCAGACCTTGTCTCGCTATATTTTCGGAGCTATGATCTGTTGAAGTTACGTTTTTTTGAAAGCTTCGAAATTTCATCTCAAGGAGGTCATCATGGAAGTTTTGCTATAATGTTTTTTCTACGAAGGTTCAGACTCTGAAATTAAAACCCAATTGAGCCAAAATCTTGTTGAAGCTAGGGTCCGAATTTCAGATTTTGTCTCGCTACATGTTCGAAGATATAATATGAGGAAGTTAGGGTTTTTGCAGACTCCCTAATTACATTCTAAACATGTGACCTTGGGAAAATAGTCATAACTTTCTCTCTGAGCATCATATTGAAATTTCTTAAGAAGCTACAGAAAGAGGATGGCTTGTAATTTTTTGTGTATTTCTTTCATGTCTGAAGGTCAAAACAGTAACACGTGGCACTTCGTACAAGTTCACTCTACTGAAAAATCATATAATTAGGTCATCTTAGGAGGTGGGGTATAACTCTTTCTTGGAGAATCCCATTTCGATCAGACTGGTGGCATTGGAAAGAGGGCACAGAGAGATACTGCAGGTCGCAATTTCAGATCTTGGAGATCCGAAATTACAGAGTTACAGTCATTTCAATATCGAGCTCCTACAAAGTGAAAAATGGTGTGTAGTTTTTTAAAATTTTTGCGTAAGTTTGGTTTGAAAATTTAGTTTGAAGGAATTCAAAGGGAATAGTGAAGCATTATTATCAGTAGTTGATGCCCCGAAGAAAGAAAAAGGAAACAAATGATGAGAACAAAATAAATGTTAATCATGATTTCATAGACTCTAATGTTGAATCGAAGAACCACCATGTTCCAAAGATCGATATGAGGAAATTTGATAGCAAGGATCTGTTGTGGTAAAAACACAACCCCCCATTATTGATGTCTTCACTTCAATATAATGGGGAGCCTTTCTATAAATTTCTAGCTAAATGCCTTTTAGGATTTTTATTTTATTTGATTATCCTACGCGATTGTTACTTTTTCATTTTCTTTGGATTTTTGTTTTGATTGCTTTGTTAAAATCAATTTTTTATAAGCTTCCCATTGACGCTTGTTTCGCCTCATTTGGTCAACTCGTTTAAAAATGGTACTCCTTTGAAGTCCTATCATTTATCTAATCTGAGTTAAAAATGTTATTTTTATTCTTTTTTATCTATTTTTAGAATAGCTCTAATTTAGATAGGCGAATTAGGCTTTAGAAAATATCATAGCTAAACTAAACATTATTTAAATAAAACAAAAAAAATAAAATAATACTTAACATTAAATTTTAACATTAATTAATTAATTATTATAATAAAAATATATTAATTTAATTAAAGTTAAAACTTAATATAAAATATATATATATAAAAAATAAAAAATAAAATCACATCGCATAATCGCAATATCAAATACATCGCAAGTTTTATAACATGCGTATCTAAAAAAACCCTACCCAACATTCTTGTGATATGCGATGGCTGAAAAGCTTAAGGCATGGTTTTTATAAGCTTTGATTTATGTTTCAAGTTTCAAAACTCAAAACATACGTGAGTGAAATAGAAATGAATAAAGAGATAGGATAGTGTAAGTAGGATAGTTTATTTTTTTTATTAGTTTTATTATTAATTAATTTAAATATAAAATTCAATTAATTAAATTAAATTAAAACTTAAATATTATTTAGATTAATATTAAATAGTTTGTAAAAAGTTAATTATGTTAATTAGTTAGGTTAACATTAATTAATAAATATTTATTAATTAATTAGTTTAGTTCATAATTAATAATTAAATTAGAAATAATTAATAGATTAGAATTCTAATTTAGATGCAAATTACACTTGGCAAAATTCACAACGAATCAAGTTTTCAGAACTTCGACGGAATCCCTTCATGCGATGCGATCAAAGTTAACCCATGAATTTCATTTTATAGTCATTCTTGCATTTATTCCGGATCTGATATAAGTATTATCCTTATCTTATTAATTTATCGGGTCCACCGATATCGCAAAATTACAATGAGCCTTTTAAAAGAAATTGTGATGTAATCTTTTCATGCGATGCGATATTGCGACATCGCATATCGCAATTTTAACAAGCTCCTCATCTTAAACATTAAAGGGTCTGCGATTGGAAAATGCAATGTGTCAAAGGATTTTAATACAAAAGTTCTTCATCCTTTATGCCTCCCGTACCTCCACCTCACTCACCCTCACGTCACACTCACCTCACACTCCACTCACCATACCCCTCCTTAACTCACGTGTATGAATTAATGAGGTTGGATGGATTCTAATGGTTTGTTTTATGGATTTTGTTGGGTTGATTCCAATGGTTTGTTTATTAATTTTTATATTTTTAATATTATAATTATAATATTTATTATAATTTATTTATAACTTTGAATTATAAATTAAATTATATTTAAATTAACCGTTTCCAATCATTTGTATATTTATTTTAATTTTGTAACTTAATTAGATGATAATTAATTAGGATTAATTGTATATATTAGTTAGTTAATAATTAATTTAGAATTAATTATTAGATAATTATAGAATCTAATTTAGAATTAAATTTCTAATTACAAATTCTGATTTTTAGCCCAGCAACAGAATCTCCAGATTTAGGCCAGATTTGACTCATCAACTTTAGAAGCTCATAGATTGAGTTATACTTGGCCAAATGAGGCCCAGGACAGCTCATTGGGAAGATAAAATCAAGGAAAACATTTTTGAGGAGGTTTCACTAACAGATTTAATCATTTATTGGGTCGAAAATCAGACAGAAGATCAAGCTCCGAATTTCTAAAACAAAATCAATTTTCTGAGTTATTTTCTGCATTTTCAATTATCCAAGCCTCTTCTAATTGCAAAACCATTTGTCAATGATATCCTTGGCCAATTAAAGCATTCTAGGCGTCAATAGAAAGCTTACATTTTACTTTCAATTATTTATTTAATTGTATTTGATTGGATTTGTTTTAAAATGCCAGCAATGTCATTTTGATTTTATTGTTGCATCTTAATTTATTTTGATTTCTTTTTGCAGGAAAACAGTGGAAGAAATATGAAGAAAAGATCTTAATCAATGAGAATGCTCCAGAAATTAAAGATTGAAATTTTGAGCGAATAAAATTGGATTGGACAGATTTCTCTTCAACAAACTTTCCTCTCAAGAATTACTTTGCAAATATTATAAATAGCAGATTGCAGAATGTAATAGGGGCTGCTCTCCTCTGCAATTCTGAAATTCTAAAAGCACTTTTGTAATAGGGATTTAGAGTTGTAGGTGGGAGGAGTGCTATCTCAGATCTGGAGATTATTGAGGTTTTTCTTTTACATCCTGAGTTATGTATAATGAACAGAGTTTGCACTATTGTAGCTCTGCTTTTGAAAGCAGAAGCCCAGGCATTGTAAAGGACTATTAGAGACCGGAGTTGGAGAAATGGATTTAATAAATTGGTATTTCGAATACTGTTGCTTTAAATGCTGGTTTCATTTTATGATAATATGAATGGTGTCAATTTGCTTACATATTTGTGCACTTTTGTCGGTATGGGTAATTTGCTTCTATTTTTTGTTGTTATTTACCTCTGCTCTTATGGGTTGAACTCTGATTTCTGAGTAACTATTTACTCACAAATCTATCTTTTAATATTGGATGAATAGATAGTGATATGTTGTGAACTTCTTCCGCATATTATTGTTTAATTATTCAAGTTACTGATTAAATGATCAATACCATTTTGAGAACTACTTCCTGAGTGTTGTTGATTGATTATTTCAGTTAAAGGGTCTCAATAGGATGTGTTTGGTATCCATAATGTCAGTTAATTAAACTACTTCATTAACTTGATATTCATTATAAACGACACATTTCAATCCCAATATTATAAATACTTGCTCTTGGTTAGGTTAGATCTATATCTGCCTAATTGAGATAGGATTAGGATAGTTTCTTTTGCTTGCATCTTAGAACAAGTTTGCATTTAGAGTAAATTCTACATTCTTTTAAGTCCTCTTCCCAAAGAGGCAAACTTTAGTAGTGGATTGGATGAGCCCTAAATCAGCTTAAGGATAACTTTCTTGCCTGATCAACTAGAAGGATGATCTGATGTCTCTTTTCCATTGGTGAATGAAAGTTATATTTTGAAGCCATTGGAGATTGAGAGAAGGTTATTGGACCTAGTTGAACCAGTTGAAACCACCATTCCAAACGGAAAAGGCGCTGCTAACCAAGGTCCAAACCGGGTGGTCTCCCCCATGTTGTTGCAACGATTTTCGAGGCTTCAACAGGATCCTGCAACATGGATATTACAAATGGAGCAATTTTTTGATCTCCATAATGTCCAAAAAACACAAAAGGTATGCATTGCAACTTTATATTTGGAACCAAATCAGTTTGTATGGTATCGATGGCTTTGCTCTCGTAAACAAATTGTCACCTGGGCTATTTTTACAGATGAAATGATAGCACATTGTGAGGATACAAAAAACATCACTTTTTTTAGCCAATTGATAAATCTCAAACAAAAGGGTTCAATGATGGAGCACATTGAGGACTTCCAAAAATTGAATTCAAGGGTAAAAGATATTCCATTGGAGCATAGGATTGATGTGTTCATAGGGACTTTAAAGGATAACATCCAACATGAGGTTCGCCTTTGGGAACCTGATTCATTGGAGAAGGCGTTCAGGTTGGCAAGAAAAATGGAAAGAAAAATTATGGCAACAAGGAAGCCTACCACTCACAATCATAAAGATGTATGGCATGGAAGCTAATATGGATGGTTTAAAGAAAGGCATAGAAGCTAAGATGAATGATGTGGAAGCTAAGATGGATGGCATGGAAGCTAAGATGGACGAGTTAAAGAAATTCGTGGAAGCTAAGATGGAAGAGTTGACACAATTTCTACAAGAAATGCTTACTAATGGCGAAAGGGTAGTAAAAGAAACAAGAACTCGACAACTACGAAATCGATCAATTTCAGAGTATCTCATCAAGTGGAACAACTTACCCGTTGAAGATTCCACATGGGAGGATGAGAATTTTATACAGAAGCATCCAGAACTACTCAAGTGTTGAGGACAACACTTTTTTGAAGGAGAGGGGCATGTTAGGTCCCTATAATACTAGTGATTCCCCCATTACTATTGTCATTGTATCCCTTATTGGTATTGTTGTGCCCCGATTGTCCTTGTTATTATTGTGCCCCATAGAAACCCACTATTGTTATTTTTGTGCCCATATATTATTATTGTTAGGTTGTCTTTGGTTATATTATGACCCCTTAGACTCCTATATATAGAAAGGAGGTTTTGTCATTTGTATCATCCAAGAATTGTTCATTTGTGTAATGTAAAGGAGGTTGTCCCCTCGAAGATGCTAAATTCTAAGGCGTTGATCTTTCTTTTATATCTTTTTGTGAGTTGGTTCATAACACCCATTGTGATAGGTCTAGACGGGCAAATAACTTTCAATAGAGGTTGACACCCCTGGTGCACCTCGAGATGACTTAACCCTTGCCAAGTCATAAATTTCCTACTACATGCTAGTTTGTGGGATGTCAATACTGGCCTAAAGGTTATTATGGCAACCAGTTGACTTTGGACCCGAGTCTTGCCTATGTAACCCTCATGAATTACCAATTCCTCTAGATGTAAACAAATTATTTTGAGCCTTGTTGTTGATGACTTTGAAAAAATTAAGGTTTACGCTGAGTACCATCCTCAAAATGAGGGTAAGTTCAAGAGGGAGTTTCCTTGAGATATGTTATATGGAATAAAGTATATTTGGAGGCATAATTTTTTTTACTATATAAAAAATTAATATTAAAGTAAGAAATTATAATGATTAGGATCATTCGACGTGACAAGATTCAAGTTATAAGCTTCATCTATAAATTTGTATTTGATCTCCTTCATTCCACATTAAATGTTTGTTGTTTTATTGAATTTATTATCAGCAATCTAATTTTTGGTTTGTCATTTTCTTAGTGAACCTTTTGTATATCTCACAAGATCCACTTTAAATGTTACTTCATAGTCATTAATTAGGCAAATTCAACATCTCATTGATTTTGTGAGTATGATGCACAACTTAAGAGAATTTTTTTCTCAATTTATACCTTTTTATTTCAACATGCATAACCTCTCCTCCCATGGCTCCTTATGTTGTTTTCATCTACCATGATCACGTCTCAACTATTCTTGGTTGGTTTTTAACTGTGTTATTACATGTTAAGCTTCAAATAATTTAGAACTTTGATATCTTTCTTTTGTTGAAGTTTCCTATAAAGTATTGTTATTTTCTTGATGCATTTTCTCTATTATCCTTCCTATAACATTCTTGTACATGGATTTTCAATGTATTTTTCATCTATTTGGCATGTTTCTTCTTCTGTACACTAGTAGAAAATGATGAAATTAGTGACTAGGTGACTAAAATAGTTAGTCACCACAACGTTTCCAAGTGAAATACTACAAAAAATGAGCAATCTTAAGTG
>APFE031305731.1:0-80352 GCA_000404065.3 Pinus taeda
ACAAATCACTTAGTCATGGTCACGTTGTTTTTTCTTATTATAAATATGTGAGAAAAAATGTAACACCAGTGTTGTGATTGAAAAAGCATTTTTTTAATTTAAACCTTTATTGATGAAGGGTCGATTTATTATCCAAAAACATTTTGATTGAAGAGCAAAATTTTAGACATAACGTTCCTTGACGGCCAACATAAAAACCCAAAACGTCAAAAAAAAACTATTTGACAGGTAATAAAGAATCCAAATTCCAACCCTAATTGGGTTCAAATCTTGTGCTCTTCTTCGCAAGACTGAAAAATTGGACATGATAAAGATGTAGTCCTACCAAACTTACAAAAAAGATTATAATTATTATTTTATATTTATTTATTTATTTAAATATTCCAAGATGTAAAAATTAATAACATTACATAACATAACATAACAAATAAGGATATTCAACATCTCAATCTCTTTCTAAAGGCTACACAAAACAAAAATCAAATTAAAATTGAAGTATGTAGAGTTGTTCTGATATTAATATAAACATTTTGACATATTTAAATTATTGATAATTTTTGAACTTTAAATTTTAACAATCCATAATTTTGGTATAGTATTCTTCTTTAATATAACCTATTTAAAAACATAAAATTTTAATAAAAAAATTTACTAACGAAAAAATCTCATTAAAACAACTATTCTTAAAAAAAAAAAATCGTGTTACTGTTCAAATAATTTGATCATTCACCTCTCAGGAGTGTGCATCCACTGATTTCCCAAAATTTTCTGTCTTTCCGCAATCCTGTGGCATCTGCCATCTACCATTCATGTAAAATAATGTCTTCGATCTTCATTGTTTATTTCAGTGATGGAAGCGTAAATTTCACGGGGTTTACCAACGCTGTGACAGGAAAAAGCACAAAGCGCTAGTTTGAGATACGATGAAGACAATTTTGATTCGGTGAATTGAAGGTTAGCGTCCACGGTGCTCTAAAATTTCTCATCTCAACGCAGTAGCCATCGCAGCTGCAACTAGATACAGAGCAATCCACTTGGTCTAGGTTTTCAATCTTGCTCTACGTTTTCAATTCGGGCTATAGTTTGGCACCAAATTCACATAGAACTCACAATTTTGTTTCTTGTATTATGTTTTACACGGTTTACTTTTATAACAAAGCAAGTTTTTTTTGTTTTAAAAAATCATATTTTATTTTAGTTATCTTACATTAAAATTTAATATCAATTAAATTGTTTTAAATATAATTTACTAAAATAGTTTGAAATAAAAATGTTTTTGACAAAATTTTATATTTAAGAAAAAATAATTTTAGACAAAAATATTTTAAAACAAAATCAGTTTGAGACAAAATTTTATATTTAAGACAAAAATAATTTAAAACTAAAATATTTTGAGACAAAACTTTATATTTAAGACAAACATTGAAAGACAAAACATTACATTTAAGACCAAATCAATTTAAGACAAAAACAGTTTGAGACAAAAATATTTTAAGACAAATATAAGTTTTACACTACTACACCAAGAGTATTTTTTAAACAAAAGAATTTTTTTGTGTTAAAAAATCACTTTTTATTTTAGTTATTTTACATTAAAATTTAATATCAATTGAATTGTCTTAAATATAAACTCTAAGAGAGGTAGTTTGAGAGAAAAATGTTTTAAGACAAAACTTTATATTTAAGACAAGCAGTTTGAGACAAAGCTTTATATTTAAGACGAAAATAATTTAAGACAAAAATATTTTGAGACAAAAATTTATATTTAAAACAAAAGTTGACAAATATTTAAAGGCAAAACATTATATTTAAGACAAAATCAATTTAAGACAAAATCATTTTAAGATAATTATTTTAAGACAAAACTTTATATTTAAGACAAAAACAGTTCGAGACAAAAATATTGGAAGACAAAACTTTATATTTAATATAAGTTTTACACTACTATACGAAGGGTATTTATAAAAAAAAAAAATTGTCTTAAAAAATCACTTTTTATTTTAGTGATTTTACATTAAAATTTAATATCGATTGAATTGTTTTAAATATAAACTGTAAGACAAAAACAGTTTGAGATAAAAATGTTTGAAGACAAAACTTTACATTTAAGACAAAAGCAGTTTGAGACAAAACTTTATATTTAAGCCAAAAGTAATTTAAGACGAAAATATTTTGAGACAAAACTTTATATTTAAGACAAAAGTAGACAAACATTTAAAGACAAAACATTATATTTAAGGCAATCAGTTTAAGACAAACAATTTAAGACAAGATTATTTTAAGACAAAACTTTATATTTAAGACAAAAACAGTTTGAGACAAAAATATTTTAAGACAAAACTTTATATTTAATATAAGTTTTACATTACTACACCAAGGGTATTTTTAAAACAAAAGAAATTTTTTGTCTTAAAAAATCACTTTTTATTTTAATTATTTTACATTTAAAATTTAATATTAATTGAATTGTTTTAAATATAAGCTCTAAGACAAACAATTTGAGACAACAATGTTTTAAGACAAAACTTTATATTTAAGACAAAAGTAGAAAAACATTTAAATACAAAACATTATATTTAAGACAAAATCAATTTAAGACAATTATTTTAAGACAAAACTTTATATTTAAGACAAAAACAGTTTGAGACAATAATATTTTAAGACAAAACTTTATATTTAATATAATTGCCACTTTATATGAAACCTATTTAATACAATTAATAATTAAGACACAAACATATCAACTTAAGGAAATATTATCTAACAACTGCAAAATTGACTCTAATAGTGCACCCTAAGTTCGCTAGCTTGCAGGCAACTACTATTTTGCGCCTATACCGAGGTTGTTATTTTACTTACCATTCACGTTATCTTATATAAAGACAACGATTTGTTGGGCTTTTTGTTTTGTGGGGTTAGTCGACTAAGAAGAACGCGACAACTTTTACTGATAAGATTTCTTGGGCATCAATTCCTCTTCTATCACTTTCATATTTGAGGATAAGATTAGAGACAACTTGTCTATCATTGCATTCGGCACTGCTACATGGAGGGGGATTTTAAGACAATTTTTTAAGAGAAAAGAAATATTTTGTCTTCAAATTTTCAATACGAGGTGCTAGTAGAAAAAGGTAAAGGTAAAGGATTAGGGGTATGTCTAATAACATTCACCAAGTGGTTGGTTTACCATGGTTTGAAGTGATATGCAGCAAAGGAAAAGCATTCCTGAGACACATAGGCACGGGACAGGTGAAGCATATTAGGTTTCATGTGAAGAATCTCTATAAGCTAGATGTAGAAGATTGTGCTCCTTCAAGCACTAAGGCATAGAAAGTGCAGGTTGCGATGTTGATGAACTTTGGCCCAAAATACTTGGTCATTTGCATCATGGTACCTTAAATATTATATAACAAATAACCATTAGCCTCCCTAAAGGAGCACTTAAGAAGTAGGATGTATGCAAAGGATGTATGTTGTGGAAGTACATAAAATCCGCATTCCATGATTGGGACAACAAAGTACATGTAGTCCTAGAAAGGATCCACTATGATATTCATGGACCTTTCTCGGCAACCTACACTATCAGACACAAATATTTTGTCAGTTTTATTGATGACTTCTCACATAAGTGTTGGATCTTCTTCATGTGGAAGAAAGATGAGACATTCTCCAAGTTCATAGAATTCAAGACATTGGTCGAAAAAGAAGCTAGCAATAAGGTAAAGGCTCTATTGTAGCAGATGCAACACCCTCCAAAATTTTTCCTTGCACTTAAATTTCGGAGCCTAATATGGCTATTGTGATTGATCATTCCTTAGTCACTTATTAGTAAGTTGATGATCTCAAGCTCCCCTTTTCGATCTTAAGAGTCATTCATGCTTTTATTTTTACATAGAATATGTCATTTTTGGGCATGTGGGTTATCACTTGTTATGCAAAGGGAGGTTTGTTATGATTCAAGGGGAAATCTTTATGAGAATGGGTTGTTCTCACCACATAGACATGTTTCACACTCATTTCACACACTCTTAAACAAGTGTTGCCTTTATCTTCCCAAAGTCTATCGTCAAAGCCGCACTTTTCGTAAGATGCCACCAAGGTTGTTGCATTAAAAGAAGTATGTTTTATATGTTCTGGATGGTTTATGTTGTATCACTAAGTTTTCAAGTGTATGATCATAGTCAAGTTTTATCATTGTTCACATCAGTTCCACTCATCCCACACTTAGCCAAATTTTGGAGTTTCCTTATCAACCTAACCTCATCCAACTTTCCTGAACTACATACTTCACATATGTAACCCTCAAGATTTTCCCTTGCCTATTGGAATTGTGCAATGCACAAAAATCCAAACCTCCCTTAGCATTCAAAATTATGTGACGGTTTCCTCTAATTTATTTCCCTCAGCCGGAACCCAATGTCTTCAGAAACTATGTAGTTTTGTCCCTTGACTACCTAGTCTGCCTTGCATCCTGAAATTGCATAGATTTGTCCTCCCAGAGCCTCATCCCATAGAAATGCCTTACATCCAACTAAAACTGTGTAAATGTGTTCTCCTAGGGCCTCATCCTGCAACAGTCACTGCTCGCTGAAACTACATAATTATGTCTCTTAGGGGCCATGAATAAAGATGACATGATAGATGACTCTCAAGGAGTTGAGGAGAAAAATAAGCAGACCAAGGAACCCAATGTATAATAGAATATCAAGATCACATGAAGAATCCATCGGATGCATAACCCTTTGGAGGCTAGGTATGGAAAGCAAAGCACATATTTTGAAATACGCCTCTTAATGTAGCATAAAAGTTTTCTTATCATTGTCATATCATTCTGTCTTCAATGACATGCATGGTTACAAGAACCGAAATTCATTCCATGTGTTTCCTCTACGTGACTTTCTCCCTTTCACTTGTTTATTACATAGCTTAGAAGATGAAGAGCAACACCACTTGTTTATTTAAGTTACAAAGGTTATGACCAACATGATATTATGACTAATAAAGTACGATGCAAGGCATCCTAAATGGGATGAAATGTGTTTGATGATCTTTATATAGTTAGTACACTCCTTTACATTAATCCTTGCTTTGTATCTTGCATGTACACTCACTCACTAGTAGAAAATGTAGAAAATAGTGACTAGGTGACTAAAAATGTTAGTCACAACAATTATTTCAAGTGAATTACTAATAAATTTGAGCAATTTTAAGTGACTTAACTAGAAATGACTAACTTAAACAACTAATTTAGTCGAGGGATAAAATATACGACTAGATAATAAGTGACTAAACTAAAAGTGACTAACTTAAATGACTAATTTAGTCTAGGATTAAAATATATGACTAGATAATAAGTGACAAAATTAATAATGATTAATGTAACTAACTATTATAGTTTAAGAATAAAAGTATGGCCAAATAACAAGTACAACAAGAATATGAATTAGTCATTTATGTTAGTACATTTTTATTGTGTCACTCTAGAAATGGTAAATTACAATTTTGATACCGAAGTATTACGTTTTGCTATAGGGGTCTCTGAATCCATTTGCAGTGTTAAAATTTAGAGAAAAAGAGGTCTCTAAATCCATATACAATGTTAAAATTATGATTACCCTTTTGTCTCTAAAGTTTAACACTACAAATGGATTCAAAAACCCCCTTCTTTGAATCCATCTGCAGTGTTAAATTTAGATACAAAAGGGTCTATGAGTCCATCTGCAATGTTAAAATTTAGAGACCCTCATTTGCAATGTTAAACACTTTAGAAATGAAAAATTGCAATTTTGATACTAAAGTGTTACATTTCACTAAATTTTAATGTTATAGATGGATTCAGAGACCCCCTTGACCCCTTTAAAGGGGGTCTTTGAATCCATCTATAATGTTAAAAGCTAGATATTGGATTGATTCAACGACCCCTTCAAAGGGGCCTAGAATCCATCTGTAATGCTAAAATTATAACAATTTTATACAGTATTATTGAGTATAAGTCTACAATATATAATAGTTTTACACTCCTTTTGGAAGGAGGAATAAGAAAGAGAGTTTGAAACTAATATTGAAGGGTTTTAAGAGTTAATAGGATTTTTTTCCTCACATCTTAGAGAGACAACACACTATTTGTTGTGGGGTTTTTGTGGTGTTGTTACATACCATGGTTGATTATTGCACTAGATTCATTGAGGCAATATTTATTGTACTAATTTGAATTCAAAATATGTTGATTAACTTAAAACTTATCAATTGATATAAATATATATTACTCTAAAGCCATATTATTCCATACAGAATTCTACAAACACGTGCAGAGGTTGCAAAGAAGAGCTCAGTTTCCAATCTTTCACCTAGGGAAAAGTTGGATTATTCTCCCCTTATAACAAGTAAAGGAAACTCAATTAGAAAATAGTTGAATTATTTAAATTTAAATATAAAAATGTATGTGCTTATGTATTTTTAGTTGATAATAATTAGCATATTATTATTTATATTCCCTCATTTAAACTATATAATGTAAAAGAAAAACTATTTCTAAATATTATGATCCTAAATATGAAGATGGACACTCAACCTAGTTTTTATTTTCAAGCCAACAAGTAGAAATTGTGGAATATCATTTAGTTTGGAAATTATCCCATCCCAAGTCTTAATTTTATATTTACTTCTTATTGGTTTGTCCAAATACATTATCCCACCAAAACTATGAATGCCATTTAAACTTGGTGAATATATGTTTCACTCTCTTGGGGTCCTCAATTTCTCAAACTCGAGGGATTTCTCCATCTTCCCAATCTAATAAATCATATAGTATTATCTCCCATGGGGCCTCTACCTTTCACTATTCATTACTCACATCGTGAATATCTACTGCAACCCCTATTTTCTTAGCTTCCTCCATGGAATCCATTCTAGTTAATATGAACCCCAACATCTAGGGGATTTTATTCGTGGTTATGTTTCCCTCTATCCTATGATTGTATTCCTAATTCCCTTATGTGCTCTTTTGCAATTCTCCTTGTTATAGCTCCACCAAACAAATTTCCTTTGATAACATTGTTATTCAATTCATATGTGGGCCTCAAACCTACTTTGATACCAAAATAATGCAGCCTAAATTAGTATTTACATAGGCAACAATAATCATGGTTACAAATCCACTTCAAACATAACACATGATAAATAATTAAAAGCACACACAAAATTTTATATCTTAAACAAAACAAAAGATGACTTTACTCTTAGAAAGACATGGAACCCATGTCAAGACCCCTTAATTATTAATTTTAGCTAAACTAATTTCTTACACTCAACAATTCATTACAATTTACACTCTTAATAAATTTGAAAAAATATATATTTTACAACATTTTAAATTTCAACAAACTAATTTTTAATCAACCAATAACTTAAAACTTTAATAATTATAAACAAATAAAATAATAAAATCTCTATAAAATTTATAATAAAAAGAAAATCCTATAAAATTTAATATAAAACTACATATTTATCTATCCTTTAATACCAATCAACCAACTTTTATAAAAAATAAATATGATCATAAACACTTCTGCTATAATTTTTTTCCAGAACAAATTCAAATTTCCCTCAATAATCTACATCAATTAATTCATTTGATCTTAAGCATCTAAACACTCAAAGACTTGGATAAACCTGACCAAAATAATATAATGAAATCCTCATATTCTCATGTAAAATCCACCATTATTCCACAAAGGCCTCAAAAAAGATGACAGAGGCCATGAACAACAATGGAAAGGCGTTGGATAAGGATCCGGCTATTGTTTTTCCTCTTGTGATCACAATGAATGAACAACGACGGAAAGGGGGTGGATTGGGATTCGACCGCTGGTAGTGATCATGATGAATTTCCTGAATGGTAGCAAAATCGACTAAGAAACCCTCTGTGGCATTGCCTTCATCCAACATGTGGGAACTTAGAATTAGCGATGGTTGTGCTCCTTCATTCCCTTGCTTATCTCCCCCAGGATGCTCAGAGGAGGCTTCAGCCATGGTAGTTGATCCTTTGCCTTAGCTCATCTAACAAATCTATCAATGTCACCCTTACCACAGATCTAGGGTTGTAGCTCCTCCATGTCCACATAACTAGGGCTGAAGAGGTGGTTGATATTGTCATAGTCTTGTTGCACACGTACTTGTTGTTGAAACAGTGCTTTTCTAGCTCTATTTGGCTTGGACCTCTCGAGACCTATTGCCAAGGTACCTATCAGTATGGTCTCGTGCTCCGGATCACCAACTGACTAGCCTCGACCTATGCTCTTACCACCAAGAGCTTAGATTGAGATTGGCATCCAAGATTACAGACCACTATTAGGATTTTGAAGAGGTATGTGCTATTGATACCTCTATTGTATTTTTTAGAACACTTTCCTCTAGATAAATAATTTTACAAGTCAACTCTCTGGTGGCATTTGAGAATTAATGAACCCAAAAAAACATTCTAGAACATCAATACTTTTTTGGCATTCGAATGTTGGATCTGTGTGCATTTCTAAAAATGCCTTAACAAATACTATCTTTAAATAAAGACTGCCTAAGGGTAATTTTCAATTACCTTCCATGATTTTTTTCAAAGGATGAGCCAAAACAAAACATTTCAAGCCATGGAGCATTTCTTTCGCTTTAGAATGATGGATCTAGAAACACTTCACTCATAGGAATTATATTGCGACCAGCTTCATCTCAATATGTATCACATTTACATAATTATTTTCCTATGCTTGGGGACATGAGTAATGATAGAGGTGATTTTAAACTTCCCTTTATGTGAAGGGAAAATTTGTGAGAGGGTGCAGATCTTTCCCCCCATCCACCAAATAGATGGATACTTTTAATGATTTTCTTTCGAAAAGTGACCTTGTATCGCTCCACTGTGCTACGACAAAAGAAACACTACAAATTCTCAATCTTGAAACTTTGCAAAACATAAAACTAGGTAACGGATCTAGCTTATTTCAAACAATTTCTCTTTGACAGTATTAGTTTATTACATTCTCCAGAACATAGTATTCAAAACCAGAACCGGTGATTGAACTAGTTCACCTATCAAATTGGGTTTCAAACCAGAATCGGTCAAACCAGGACTAGTTAGATCTTGTTAATTTTAGGTCAACATGTTTTTTTCTTAGGAAAGTTACTTCAGAGATCCATATTATCCCCCAATTTTCCATTAGCAATCACATAGTACAACATTATATTGAAAATAACTGATGGAAGAACATAGATGAAAGATGCAAAAGACAAGCCAAGAAAAGAGTACACAAGGATATGGCATAGGCCAGGGAAAACCCTTGATCAATACTTCATCTTATTAATAATATCAAATGTTCAACAGAGAGAGAAAGTACAATAATTTAATGTCAAAATGACTTGCCAATTTGAAAATCCAATATGATTTCTCTTGGACAAGTGAATAGCCCAAAATTGCAATATCATCATTCTGTTAACAATGGTCAGCTAAGATCTAGTTATCTTTTCTTACAGTTCATTATTGTTCCTTTCAATTGATTAATAAACCCTCCTTTCAGCTACAAATTTCTTTGGAAAGAAAGAGGTTTTTCATCGTTGGCCCTTAGAACTGATATGAACCCAAGATAGGCTTCTCAACCCCTCTCTCTAACCCGGTGCATGCCTGCAGACCTACCTAAAGTAATGGCTCTGAAGTGCGGGCACAGAATGGGAGAAATTCTTCCTTAAATTGACCATAAATTAGCTTAAAGTCAGTACCCAAACATGACCTAACTTTTTAGGGTTGAATTCAGAGCTATAATGACAAGACTACCCATACAAGTTACCCTCAAATTTCATCAAGTCCTACAATTGTTTATCTGAGGAATCTTGACCCTAGTTGCTGAGGAAGAAACCCAAAATAGGCAGCCCTTCATCCTCCTTAAGATCTCAACTACCTTAGATATAAATTGGAGCCCTTTCATGTATCAAATGAGGTTGAAGGCACCTCTATATATACAAAGTTTTGAGGGTCAAAATACATGACTATTGGGCTTTATGATGATAAGGTTGACCTTGCCAATTTGCACATGAGTGGACATAAATTCAAAAACACACTTTTTCTTGTCCAAATTTGATGATCTTTAGGCCGATTTTGGTCTTCTCGAAAAGACGAGTTGAATGCAATAATCATCTCCAATAGATTAGTTGTCCAATGGTGGAATTTGTCCCTAGTTTTCAATTTTAACACTCCCTCTCAACTAGGGAGAATTCCACTTGGCAGTCTATCATGCCATCTGGTCATCATGAACTATCCTAAAGTCATGTGCCATCTTTATATCTTATCTCTTCTCTGCTTAGCTGAACACTGTTAAGAATAATGAAGAAGAATCGATTGAGAGTGAGTCACAAGACCTTACCACTCTCCATTGACAAAAGTTGATCCATATAGCTAGGTGTAAAACCGTAATTAGACTTGAACCCAAGTGATCAAGTTTGTTGAACATCATTCATCCTAAACATAAGGAGTACGATAGTACACGATGCATCCATCGGTAGTGCTATGGTCCCAAACCACTTTTCCCAACTCATTGGCCAGATGAAAGGTACTTCCCATGCGTCCCAGTCTACATGCATAAGATGATGTAGGAACACTAGCAAGGAAAGAATATATCACATCCTACGAACACATGTCACAACCATACGTAGGGAAAGGAGAAACCACGTCTTACACACATGCAAACCAAGAGTAGGGAAAGGATAAACCACGTCCTACTTACATGCCAATCAATAATCATAGGAAGGATCCTACACGCAGGGAAAGGGTGAACAACGTCCCACTGACATGTCAACCATCAATCATAGGGAATGAACATCCTACATGTGGGGAAAGGGTGAACCACATCCCACCAACATGTCCACAAGCAGATGCTTGAATGCATCCCTCACTGAGGTATCCGTAGGAGAAGGTGAACCACTCATATTATGCATATCTCATCAATCGTAGGGGAAGGTGAACCACTCACCGTACACACATGTCAACCGTCATGGGGTATCACAGGGGAAGGTGAACTACTCACCCTATTGTCACTCATAGCTCTCAAGAAGTACCTCAGCCTTGTGGATCTCCTAGAGCTCAATGTTCAAACGGGACCCTCCTAGTAAGGTATATCCAAAACTCCCAACCTCTCTCTGTAGAAATTAATATTCTCATTCAACAATGATGAATCTAGGTAGCATTCTAATGCACCATCAAGTGGCACCCAATATATGTGGAGTATGGATTGTCTGAAGAATATCGCAATATAACACGTGCTCAAATAGCTCACTGAAGAACTTCTTCAACCGAAATGGTTTCATAATAAGCCATGCTTGCTGCTTTATACAATCAACCTCAATAGTGCTTTCAGAGCAACTGAATCAAGAGATATAGTACTAGATGTTCTCTTTCCATCCATCATACTGCCAACCAAGCCAACATCAGAGTATTCTTGGAATCTTGGAATTCATCTATGTACCTCAAATTATAGACAATAGATTCACTGAGATATCTTACTAAGTAGCTATCAATATATAGATAGAGTCTTCATAATGAGGCATTTATCTAGGACACTGGGGATCCCACAAGATATGCATATGCAGACCAACAAATTCTTCATGAGATCTTAAGTGCATGAAATAGATTATCAACACTAGGTCAACTCCCTCTTACTTTGAGAGGGTCATCAATCAAATATCATCAATATCTGCACCTTTATGTCTTAACTATAGCTTACTTTGGATATATATAGAAAAGTGACCTTGCCAAAATATAACCAAAGTCATGATCATGCAACATCCATGCAGTCTTTCAAATAACACAGATATATTTGAGTTATTTCCCTTATCAATTAACATTTGGTAAGAAGAGTCATCAAGTCATACTGCCAAGGATTCTATAACTCCCTCTGAATACTTGTTTCATGTGATCATGAGCTTCTCAAGCAAGGAATGAGACATTTCATGAGGCAACTGCAACAGTAAACTTCAAGGAATCTCCAGGTCAAAGAGGAAAATTTTGAAGAATTGTCATGGTTCTTCTTCAATCAGGGAGAAGAAATCCTCGTATGAAATTATTTCAAAATATCTGAATTATCCTCCATCACTAGGTGACAGATGTCAAAATCAACACCTCGTCTGCTTATCGTGCTTATATAGAATCTTTCATGCACTTTCTTCAAGGCACTTCAACTTTCATGCTGACAAGGGTTGTTATCAATATCTACTTCAAAGTCCCATGCACTTCCTCACTTAGACGTTCTTTAAAAAAAAAGGTTTCAAGAGTGTTTCACCCCTTTTCAAAATATAAGGTGCTGCAATTTCTTTTATGGGAAGATCCTTGTGGATTCTTCAAAAGATAACCTATCAAATGTTTCCATATGTCTTGTTCACAACTTCGATTGTGAACAAGGCTATAATATAGTCATCAATTTACTCTGGGGCTACAACATATCATTATGGCTACTGGACTATAGTAATATCATGCATAATATTGGACTTGAAAAGAGATCATAGATGATGTTGAGCTGTAGAGAAGTGTCACACATAGTAGAACTGATGCCACATATCATTGTGAGGTAACCAGCAATCTTCACTATACAAGGTTCTATGATAGCTTTAGGTCTTCAAACTTCCAGGAGCATGATTCCTTTCGAATGATCCAAGGTCTTTTCTTATAAGCATTTCTTCAACAGAAGCTTTGCTCTGCTACTTAAGGCTTAGTATAGAAAAACTAAAAGAGGATTAATTGTGTTATAAATATCGAATGATTTCATTGCTTGATTCCCATAACTACTGTAAGTCAAAAAATCTCCAAAAGTCGGCTCAACTAATATAACAACTATAGATCATGTCACTGTAGAGAGGTCAAGACTTGGTTCAGATTCAAGATTTATCACTGTATGATGTACAAATGCATTAATTCTCTAGAGCCTTACTAGTGATCCATCGACATAGGGGTCTTGGCTTATTTTTCTTTATGAGTTGAGTTACAGTTGAGTCTAGAACAATAGGAGAACTAATCTTCTTCTTTCTAGGATTTGAGAGGAAGAGAAGCTTAGAAGTTCAATAGAGAGATATAAGAAGAAAATGTCAATATACTACCTAAGGCCACAACTGATCATAACTTTGATTAGAATTTCCATACTTCAATAGCTTGCCAAAATACCACAATTGTTTCAGGGGTTGCAAGAATTCCATGCATATACCAATAATGACTGAATTTATGTATATATGTTGATTGTTGACACCGATACTACTTTGCCTGCAAATATGATGTCATTCACATACTGCAGAAACCATATCAATATGTATACGTAAAACCATAATGTCTTCTTATAATTAGAGTATCTATTCTATGCATACAATGCGGATCATATTACATGGTTGAGATGATATCCATACCATATGCAATACTCGGATATGAAACCGTGCACTAATTTCTATATGGTTTTGTTATACCAAAATGTTGCCTGCTCTTTACATATATTGCTAGAGACATACTTCCAGTGCCAATGTGCCGAGAATGAAAAATTACATATGCAATGAGCCAAAAGAGGTACGATGGATTCAGAACCATGCGAGGTGCCTAACAGTGTTAGGATGCACCAGATGATACATATGAAATGTAAGCTATAGGATCCAACCAATAGAGTGAAGTGATATACAAGGAGATTAGGTTTCCTGTATGATGATATATACAAAAGGTACTGTGCTAAATCAGATTGAGTGATACTATTTATAGAGGGATTGTGCCAACTATAAGATGCCATATAAAACATGGATACTATGCTGAGAAAAAGATGTTAAGTGAAAGCAAGACCTCTGACATGTAGGAATAGTGATACTTCTGTGTAGATGAGATCTATGAAAAATTGCAGAGGGAAAGGTATAGTAAAATATCTCATACCCAATACCTGTCAGCTAATTAGTCTCTCAGATCAATGGGAGGATCTCAAAGGGAGATATCTCCTGGGCTATTCTTTTGGGAAAAATTACCATAGTCTAGCTATATGCCTAATGTTTCGGTCCTAAAAAAATGTATTATAAAACTTCAAATAAGGCACCACAGTGGTTCAAAAATCATATAAGATTTTGTTTTTTAAGACATAATATCCTTCCACAAGTAAACACACAAAGGAGACTCCAAACTCAGTTCAAAATAGATTGAATTTATCCTAAAAAATGAGCACATAACTACTGTAATGAACTCTCTGATTGGGTTTTTGGCTTAGTTATAGATATCATTATGATTATGCCCAAAATTTGAGTTAATGCCACAAGGAGCTTGGTCCAAGTAGTGCTTCTATCTTTTGATGTGATGAAACCATCTTAGTGATTGTGTTTTCTCTTGCTTGGGCTCATCCTCACCTGAGATCTGATACCATGATAATTTTAGGTTAACATGTTCTTTGGTTAGGACAATTACTTTATAGATCCATATTAGTCTGATTTTCCATTAGTAGTCACATAAGACATCATTATAATGACAGTAACTAAAGAAATAACATAGATGAAAGATGAAAAAGGCAAGCCAAGACAAGAGTACAAAAGGATATGGCACATGCCAAGTAAAAACCCCAAGACGGGGAAAGCCCTTTATCCATTGATTTTATTGTTAATATCAAATGTTCAACAAAGAGCGAAAGTACAATAATTTAAAGTCAAAATGACTTGCTAATTTGAAGATCCAATATTACTTCCCTTGGACAAGTGAATAGCCCAAAACTGCAATATCTTCATTTTGTCAACATTAGTCAGCTAAGATCTGGTTAGGGTTTCTTACAGTCCACTATTGTTCCATTTAATTGATCAAGAAACCCTCCCTTCAACTGCAGATTTCCTTGGAAAGAAAGAGGTTGTCCATCATTGGCCCTTAGAAGCTATCTAAACCCAAGATAAGCTTCGTGGTTGCTCCGTCTAACCTGGTGCATGCCTATGGACCTACCTAGAGTAATGGCTCTGAAGTGCGTACACAGAAAGGGAGAAATTCTTCCTTAAATTGACCATAGATCAGCTCGAAGTCAATACCCAAACATGGCCTGAATTTATGAGGTTTAATTCAGACCTGTAATGATAGGATTATCCATACAAGTTGCCCTCAAATTTCATCCAATCCTGAGGTTGTATATCTAAGGAATCTTGGCCCTAGTTGTTGAATAAGAAACCCAAGATAGACAACCCTCCATCCTCCTCAAGAGCTCGGATACCTTAGATATAAAATGGAGCCCTTTGATGTATTGAATGAGTTTGAAGTCACCTCTATATAGATAAATTATTGAGGGTAAAAAGACATGACCATTGGGCTTTATGATGATGAGGCCGACCTTGCCAATTTGCACATGGGTGGGCATAAATTCAAAAACACACTTTTTCTTGTCCAAATTTGATGATCTTTAGGTTGATTTTGGTCCTCTCAAAAAGAGGAGTTCAATGCAATAATAATATCCAACATATGAGCTTTCCAATAGTGGAATTTGGCCCCACTTTCCAATTTTAATAGATCTCAATGAACTGAGATTTAAAAAATACATAAAATAATTAATTTTTAATGAAAAAAAGTATTTTTAAGATTTAAAAGCATGATTCCAATCCAATAAAGAAAAAATATGCAATTTTGTCTCATCTATATACCATGAAAAGGTGAATATATCAAAAGGGAATTGAGTGCACTACATATCAACAACAAAATACATAATCAATGAGGCTCTAAATGACCTTTAGAGTCCAAAAAAAATGCTACAAGCTATGGGGCCACTAATCTGCTACAAGTATACATATTAGTGATCAACATGATCACTCTTCATCATGATAAAACTCATCACCACTACTAGGCATGGGAGCATCAACATGAGCTACATAAATAATTTGGCTTAGAGTTTGAGGGCTCCTAAGACTCCTCTGCAACCTCAATAGTAGTAGTAGCAAAACTAGACATAAAAACTACAAATCACCGATCAACATGACCATTCGTGAAACTCATCATTAGTTCAGCGCTACTAGAAATGGGATTATCAACGAGAGATACATAAACATTATCTTGCTCAAAGTCTTTAGATTTGGATTCCTCATCCTTTTAACATGCCTAACCAATGATTTTGTTTTGAGTCAAGGGTTCATCCCCTCAACCTTATAATGTGGTAGAAAAAGGTTACCATGCCTAACCAATTATTTTCCTTTGAGTGAAGGGTACATTATTGTTAGGGCCATGGTAGAGGAGTTCAAAAATCAATACCACCAACATCAACGAAGTTCAACAATCAATGCCACCAATATCATCTTGCTTAACCTTGGCAGTTATTTTTAGCAAGACCTGTTTCTTGACAATTGAAGTGTGTAGTTCTAGTCGTGCTCTCATCTCAGCTGATATTTGGTTTGGCATCAAAACTTGAAGATTGGTTCCTTTGTTGCTAGTATATCTCCAGGCTCAGAAAATTTCTATTGCAGAAAGGATTGCCTGCTTTCTTTTCCATTGTTTGTTGTTCTCTTGTACCCTTCTGGGGCTTGACAAAGACTGACATTTTCAAGATTATTCTATCAGGGGACTCCTCCCTTATCATGGATATTAATAATATGTCCAGTGGTGATATTGAATTTTTGAATTTTTCTTTTCTCATTTTGAACTCACATTCAATTGGTTCATGCCCTCTTGTACTTAGGAGTAGTCTTTGAAGGGTCAACAAAGATGGATCAGTCTACTAAGGTCTAGATAAAGCTTCTTTAATGTGTCTTCTACTCATATATCTATAAGATAAAAGTCAAAGAAACATCAATATGCTATTTCAACATCATTTAGACACTTTTTGTTGTTTTGGATGATAGTTTCAATGAATTTCACATGGAATGGGCCTTCTGCAACAAATCAAAGAGGAATTTATAGAGAGCACTAAAAGAATGGAACATTGGTGGTGGCTTGACATTCCATCAACCCCACTAGTGAATTGCTATCCTGTTGGCTAGTATTAGATGCCTTCTAAGTGGAAAAAGTACTTCAATCTATGACTGTATTCTATCATTTGATATAATTTCAGTTAGAATATGAGTCATAAAACCATGAAATATGGCTTCATATTTATGGTGCTGGATTTATTGCAACTCCTTTATAAAACCAGGTGGTGATACAATATCATTGTAGGGAAATTTAGGTTGGGAAGAACGGATAGCTACCATATATATGCATTTAAGGTCTGCACTTCACCATACAAACAAAATTCAAGAACAAAACATTTCCACTTAATGTGATCCTTTCCACTGAGATCAAGAAGTGCATATGGTATTAGGAAATGGCACATGTATAAAAATGTCATTTAAAAATTTCTAGGAAACTGGGAAATGGAATGAAACAATAATTAACGTGTAAATGGAAAGTTGTTCTAAATGCATTGCAAAGTAACTAGTTTGACATAGGATGTGGGAATAAGAATTTTTTTTGAAAACAATACAAATAAATTGCTCAAATTTACTATGATAACAAGGTTTCAATCAACTTTTGTATTACAAAATTATTATGAGAACTTATCCAACATCTTAATTTTTGGAGCCACGACCTCTTTTATTGTGAATTTCTAGGATTCTTCTTAGGACTAAGTAGATATAGGTATTTATATTTTCTTGATAGAAAGCTATTTTTGTAGTATAGAACATGAAAGGCCATCAGGGCATAAATAATCTAGGCTTATTTAATTGAGCATATATATGGATGATCATCAGTAACTCGAAGTTGCCATTAATTCAGACATATACGTTTGGCACCCTGAAATTATGTTTGACGTTTTTGTATGTGACATTATGTTTTACATGTTCCAATTCTTTGTTGCCACTTTTCTATTTGCTAATACTTAAAGGATGGACTTAACGAGATCCCCTTCTTCATTGTGTGATGGTTTTCTGCTATAAGCAATCTGGACATAACCAGTTGACTACAGATTAGATTCCTTAGGCTCTAATTTTTTATGTATTGACCTTTTGATCATAGGGACAATAGTGCCATCAACATTCTTTATAGGTAGTCTATCATCGTTTACAGGGGTTTCTGAGAGGGACAAGGCATTATTCCCTACAAAAATGAGTGATTTCCTTTTTTTGTCTCAAGTTCATCCTCTGCATTGAGCATTGGCCTAACATACATGTACAAGTGTGAAACTAATGCCAACAAGAGCATATAGTTCAATGCCCTAATGAACTTTGATGTCATATGAAAATGCATTGAGAAAGGCTAAAGCTACATTTTCAAATCTCTTATTATGGATCATTCCATATCTAACATTTTATGATAGACGTCTCCTAGAAGAAGATACAACACTTTTATCTTTGAAATATGGAAAAAGTATGCTTCTCGATGATCCTTTTCACATGTAAAAGAAAACTCTGTGTCTCTAAGATTTTCCTGTTCACTATCGTCGAGTTTTAGTCCAGAAAGGCACAATTGATAACCAGTTTGAGGGATATACACAATGGACCCATGTTTGAGATTATTTGTTTGGCATGGAAGGAATTTTAGCTCAAGTGATTAAATCTCCTTAAACAAGACCTTGTATATTTCCTTTAATTCATTCAACTCTAGACAAATCCCGGATGCAATCATCATTCCGTATTTGTTTTCGTTGCTTTGGTTAATGTCAAACTCTCCATGTATCAGTTCAAACTTCATATATATGGACAAGCACAATTGTAATGCATGTAAAAGGCTGTCTTACAATATTTAAATTGAACATTCCCACATGCTCATGCTGTCTTTTTGAAATCTCAATTTCAAAATATTTCCTTGTATGTAAAATGGAACTCATACTCTTTGACATTGTTGTCCAATCATTCAATGTTGAAAGATAACTTGGACACTAAAATCTTGAGTAGATGTGGATTAACTTTCACAAATTTCAAAGTGTTGTGCAAGGCTGGCATCATTTCATCATAATGATGGAGTAGTGATATTGTGTTGAGAAGACCATTCAAAATGTTGAGATCTAATATAGGCCTTAAGAACCAAGTCTTCAAAATATGTCAGTCCATGACAATGAAACATTTTTTAAACATGCCAAATAAAAAAAATCCTTCCTTTCCTTTGCCAATGCCCATGCTACTTGGACGCTTGTCAACATGAAAAATTTGCAAGGCATCATAACCTGTAGCATCAATTTTCATAAATTTATTTAATGAGATCTCTGAAAACCTGCCAAATTTTATTGGCGTGGTCTCATACTCCTTCGTTTCATTAGCGTTGAAAGGAATCTCTTGTTGTAGCTTAGCAAGGGCCTTAGCAACATGAAATTTCACATCACTTTCATTGTTTCTCTTGGAATTGAGGTTTTCATGAGCAAATGCACAAACCACCAAATTCTCTTGTTCATTCAATGATTCCAAACACTTGCTTAAAATCTTGGAATGCTTTAACGTGTTGTTTGGGACTTGAGCCATCCAATATTCAAGGCTTCCATCAATTCCTAAAAATGTAGCTATTAGATCACCATGATTAGGAATATCAAAGTTATTATTTCCAAAAATGTTGCAGTACATACAAAATTAAGGTGCAATAAATAGAAATATTTCATTGTTTCTATGATTATTGGATAAACCTTGAGAACCTACTCCAAGATTGATAAGACTAAAGTGACTGCCCATATAGTCATTTGCAAGAGCTCTAGACAAAATTTGCAAAAAAGCGTCTCTTTGTGATAAAAGTCTTATATTGAGAGAAACCTGGAGTCTACATTTCTATGGACGTATTGAGCCAGTTTCCCATTTATAATGTAGATGTAGGAGCTGGATGATGGTAATGATTTTGCATGGTATTTCTCACACAAAATCAGTATTGCAAGGACCTAAAGAAAACTAAAATATTGTATTCCCAATTGAACCATGATGCAATGAGACATGTTGGCATCTAGGGAATTCATTTCTTTGGTATTTTGGGTGTAAGGGTTTCCATGCCCAAACATCATTGGGGCTGCATCTAAAGTGCTAGATTGAAGAATAATTGGTCTGACTTCATGTAGATATGGTAGCACAACTCATCCAATGGCTACCGATTGAGTTCCATCTAGAAAAATCTTGACTCCTTTGAGAGCACACATGTATGTAGAAATGTATGATTTTGGAGAAGCCCAATCCAACATTTTTCAAGGAGGGTGGGTCATTTGATAAAAATGGGACAAATACCTAATATTATGTAATGTCAGGCCTACTCTTCATGCAACAATGTACATATTCCTTGACAACTACGTGAGGTGAAAGAAGTTTGATTTTCACCTGACATCTAATATGTTTTACAAATGAAGGGTAATAGAGGCCTCTTGATGTTAACAATGTTGATGCAACCAAATTTTGGGTCTACCCTCTTTAGCACATAGAGGAAACTAGTTCAGGATAGATTAGATTCCTTAGGACAACAGTGCCATCAACATTCTATACAGGGAAGATATCAACACTTGTATGGGTTTCTAAGAGGGAGAAGGCATTATTCCCTATAGAAAATGGGTGCTTTCCTTTTTTATCTCAAGTGCATTCTTTGTAATGAGCACTAGCCTAACATACATGTACTAGCCCGTAACTAATGCAAATGAGAGAATGCATTCCAACTCGCCAACGAACTTTGATGTCATATGCAAATGCATTGAGAAAGGCTAAAGTTGAAATTTCAAATTTTTTATTATGGCTCCTTCCATATTTGACATTTTATGATAGATGTCTCCTAGAATAAGATCCAACTGTTTTGTCTTTGAAGTACAGTAAAAGTATGCTTCCTGATGATCCTTTTCAGTTGCAAAATAAAATTTTGTGTTCGAGTTTTAGTCTAGAAAGGCATAATTAATAACCAATTTGGGGTATATAAACAATGGACCCGTGTTTGGGATTATTAGCTTGGCATGGGAGATATTTTAGCTCAAGTGTTGAAATCTCCTCAAGAAAACCCTCCTATATTTCCTTCAATTCATCCAACTGTAGACAAATCCTGGATGCAATAGTCTTTCCATATTTGTTTCCACTGATTTGATTAAAGTCAATGACTCCATTTATCAATTCAAAATTCATAGATATGGACAAGGTCAATTGTAATGCATGTAAAAGCATGTCTTACAATATTTAAATTTGACATTCCTGCATGCTCATGTTATCTTTCTAAAATCCCAATTTCAAAAAATTTCCTTATATGTAAAATTGAACTCATACTCTTTGAAAATGTTGTCGAATCATCCAATGCTGACAGATAACCTAGACATCGAAATCTCGAGTAGATGTGGAATATCTTTCAGATATTTCAAAGTGTTGTGTAGGGCTAGCATAATTTCATCATAATGATGGACTAGTGGTATAATGTTGAGATGACCATCCAAAATCTTAAGATCTAATATAGGCATTAAGAACCAAGTCCTCAAAAGATGTCAGCCCATGACATTAACGCACTTGTTAAACATGCCAAATAACAAAAATCCTTCCTTGGCTTTACCAATGCCCATGTCAGTTGGATGCTTATTAACTTGAAATGTTTGCAAGGCTTCATAACCTGTAGCATCAATTTTCAGAAATTTGTTTATGAGATCTTTGAAACCCTGTCAAATTTAATTATTGTGGTGTCATATTCTTTCATTTCAATAGTGTTTAGAAGCATCTCTTGTTGTTGCATAGCAATAAGGTCCCCAAAAACACTAACTTGCACATCAATTTCAGTTTTCGTCATGGAATTGAGTTGTCCATGAGCACATGCACAAACCACCAAATGCTCTTGTTCATTCAAAAATTTCAAACACTTGTTCAAAATCTTAGCATGCTTCAGCCTATTGTTTGGGACCTTCGAAAGCAACAACTTCTGAGCCAACCAATAGTTAAGGCTTCCTTTAATTCCTAAAAAGGTAGCTATTAGATCACCATGATTACGAATATCAGAGCTATCACTCCCAAGAATGTCGCAATACATACAAAGTTCAGGTGCAATAAATAAAAATATTTCATTTTTTATGTGATCATTTGCATAAAACTTGAGAACATGTTCCAAGATTGATAAGAATAAAGTGACTACCTATATAAGCATCTGCAATAGCTCTAGACAAAATTTTCATGAAAGCATCTCTTTTTCATAAAAGTCGTGTTTTGACAGCAACCTGTAGTCTACATTTGTATGGATGTCTTAAGCTAGTTTTCCATTTATCATGTAGATACAAGAGCTGGAGGATGGTAATGGTTTTTCATTGTATTACTGATACAAGATCAATATTGCAAGGCGCCAAAGAAAACTAAAATCTTGTAATCCCAATCGAATCATTATGAAACCAAACATGCTGGTATCCAGTGAATTCATTTCTTTGGTATTTTGGGTGTAATGGTTTCCATGCCCAAACTAAGTTGGGGTGGCATCCAAAGTGCTAGATTAAAGAATAATTCATCTGACTTCATGTAGATATGGTAGAACACCTGATCCAATGGCTATTGATTTTGTGCCATCAAGAAATAGCTTGTACTCTTTTGACAACACACATGTATGTAGAAGTGTATGACTTTGGAGAAGCCCGATCCAACATTGTTTAAGGAAGGTTGAGTCATTTGAATAAAATGGTACAATTACCTAATATTATGTAATGTCAGGCCTGCTCTTCATGCAACAATATGCATATGCCTTGAAACTGTGTGAGTTACAAGAAGTCTGATTTTCAACTTACATCCAATCTGTTTTATAAATGAAGGGTAATAGAGGCCTCGAGATGTTAACAATTGAGATGCAACCAATGTTTGGGTCTACCCTCTTTAGCACATAAAGGAAACAAATCCAGGATATATTAGATTCCTTGGTCTACATTTTTTAATGTATTAACCTTTTGATCATAGGGAAAATAGTGACGTAACGTTATGCATAGGCAGGTTTTCAATGCTTGCAAGGGTTTCTAAGAGGGAGAAGGAAATATTCCCTATAGAAAATGAGTGCTTACCTATTTTCATCTCAAGTTCATCTGCTGCAATCAGTATTGGCCTAACATACATGTAGTGGTGTACAACTAATTCCAATGAGAGCATGTAGTCTAACTTCCCACCAAACTTTGATGTCATATGAAAATGCATTGAGAAAGCCTAAATCTACAATTCCAAATATCTTATTATGGCTCTTTCCATATCTGACATTTTATGATATACATCTCCTAGAAGAAGATCCAACACTTTTTTCTTTTAAATGTCATAAAAATATCCCTCACGATGATCCTTTTCACCTGCAAAAGCAAACTCTATCTCTTTAAGATTTTCCAATTCACTATTGTCGAGTTTTAGTCTAGAAAGCCATAATTGGTAACCAATTTGAGGTATATGCACGATGGACCTGTGTTTGGGATTATTAGCTTGGCATGGGAGGCATTTTAGCTCAAGTGCTAAAATATCCTCAAGCAAGCCCTCATATAGCTACGTCAATTCATCTAACTCTAGACAAATCTCGGATGTAATCATCATTCCATATCTGTTTCTATTGCTTTGATTAAAGTCAAATATTCCATTTATCAGTTCAAACTTCATAGATATGAACAAGATCAATTGTAATGCATGTAAAATGATGTCTTACAATATTCAAATTGAACATTCCCACATGCTCGTGTTGCCTTTTTGAAATCCATTTGCCAAAGATTTTCCTTGTATGTAAAATGGAACTCATACTCTTTGAAATTGTTGCCCAATCATCCAATGTTGACAAATAACATGGACACCGAAATTTCGAGTAGATGTAGAATATCTTTCACATATTTCAGGGTGTTGTGCAGGGTTGGGATCACTTCGTCACAGTGATGGACGAATGGTATAATGTTGAGAGTACCATTCAAAATGTTGAGATCTAATATAGGTATTAATAATCAAGTCCTTAAAATACACTAGCCCATGAAAATGACATAATTGTTAAACGTGCAAAATAACAAAAATCATTCCTTGGATGCTTATCCACTTGAAAAATTTGTAAGGCATCATTACCTGTAGCATCAATTTTCAGAAATTTGTGGAATAAAATCTTTGAAACCCTATCAAATTTTATTGGTTCAGTGTGATATTCCTTCAATTTGATATCGTTTACAAGCATCTCTTATTGTAGCATAGCAGGAAGGTTCGCGACAGCATGAACTTGCACATCACTTTTAGTGTTCATCATGGAATTGAGTTGCTCACAAGCACATGTAGAAACCACAAAATGCACTTTTTCATTCAAAATTTTGAAACACTTGCTCAAAAGTATAGCATGCTTCAACTTGTTGTTTGGGACCTTTGGAAGTAACAACCTGTGAGCCAACTAGTACTCAAGTCTTCTAGAAATTCCTAAAAAGGTATCTATTAGATCACCATGATTAGGAATATCAGAGTTATCATTTCCAAAAATGTTGCAGTACATACAAAGTTCAGTTGCAATAAATAAAATGATTCCATTTTTTATGTGGTCATCTGGATAAAACTTGAGAACATGTTCCAAGATTGATAAGACTAAAGTGACTGCCCACATAAGCATCTTCAAAAGCTCTAGACAATATTTGTAGGAAAGCATCTCTTTGTCATAAAAGTTGTGTTTTGAGAGAAATGTGGAGTCTACATTTGTACGAATGTATTGTGCTAGTTTTCCATTTATAATGTAGATGGAGGAGCTAGAAGATGGTAATGATTTTGCATGGTATTTCTCACACAAAATTAGTATTGCAAGGCCCCAAAGAAAACTAAAATCTTGTTTTCCCCCTTGAACCATGATGCAACCAAATGTGTTGGTATCCAGTGAATTCATTTCTTTGGTATTTTGGGTGTAAGTGTTTCCGTGCACAAACTTCGTTGGGGCTGCATATAAAATGCTAAATTGAAGAATGATTGGTCTGACTTCATGTAGATATGGTAGCACAACTGATCCTATATCTATTAATTGAGTGCCATCAAGAAATAACTTGTAATCCTTTGATAGCACATGTGTACGTAGAAGTGTATGATTTTGGAGAAGCCCAATCAAACATTGTTCAAGGATGGTTGGGTCATTTAACAAAAATGGTACAAATACCTAATATTCTATAATGTCATGCCTACTCTTCATGCAACAATATGGACATGCCTTGAAAACTACTTAAGTTGCAAGAAGTATGATTTTCACCTTAAATCAATTCTATTTTACAAATGAAGGGTAATAGAGGCCTCCAGATGTTAATAGAGGCTATACAATGAAATTTTGGGTCTGCATATTTAGCACACAGAGGAAGCCAACTGGCCATTGACATCATATACCTCTTGACCATTCAATGAGTCTACAAAATTAAACTTGTAAGATGCCACTGGTATGGAAAAATATTCATGATAGACAAACACTTCATTTGACTATGAACCAATAGAATTATACATGTCAGCTGCAAAAAGCCCCACAAGGTTCTTCTCATTTTAGGCCCAGAATATGACTGAATAGCATTGCAAAGTACACTTTCTATACATGTTTCCAGGTTCCAAGGCTTCAGTGTACCATCAGTTGAAGCTGAGGCAAGGTTGGTGGAATCAAGAGACTTGATATTATCCACATTTTTCTTGTGATGTGCGAAAATGCACCATGGTGTTTTTATATTTCAAAGATCATCACAATATATTTTATAATATGTAGATCTAGATGCAAGTAACCATGCAAAGCTTGGTGGAAACTGAAGAACACTTTCTTGCTAATTAATATTCCAAAGTTTCACATAGCCATCACTCATTTGCAGAATGCTCATTTCCAATAAAACAATGCAATTTGTTAGACTGACAAGACGTTTTGATTTCTTAGAAATGGGTTCTAGTATGTTGGTTTCAGAGCTTATTCCATTATTGTGATAAGATATACTCCCATATCATTTTACTTACATTTTTTGAGAAACCATGAGCCACTTAACTTACAAGACTACAAAAATTTGAAGTGCCTGTGTATAATGATCCACCTCTTGTGGATTATGGACTATAACTTCTTTGCCTCCAAAATGTTTATAGAATGGCCCACCTATGTAGCTGAGAAATCCTTATAGGGACTCAAACCTCCCCTTTTAAGCATATACCTTACCTTACCTTGATCATAAACTATAATGGTGTTGTCAGGTAACTGAGTAAAAGGATTTTAGTTAACAAATAGTGACACTAATTCATTCGTTACTGAAAGTTCTAGGCCATTTTTGCAACTATCTGTCCTATACTTTTCTTCAACAAGAAAAATTCCTCGAAATTTGTCCTTGATATGATGATCTTGGACTTTAGCTTTAGATACATATGTTGTCTCTTTTGAAGGATTGAAGATCTTTCCCATATCTTTATTTACCTTTTGGCTCCCTCTAAATGGATTTTTCAAAGCTTTAACTGCATCTGGATCCCCTACGAAATCAACTGCTTCTATGTCTTCATCCTTATCTGTCTTCTCAACTAAATGTACTCAGCGTTCAATCCTGCTTGCATAAAATTTAGGTTTGTCATTACTTCTTCTCTTCTTGGCAGCCCTTGATGATACCCAGGGTTCCAAGAGCTTTGTTACTTTTATGAAGGATTGGCTATAGTCTTCAAATTTCTGATTTGGAAATAATTTTTTTTCCTAGTTAGCTTAAACCTTCTTGTTTTGGTTCCAAAATTCTTCTTTTCAATATGTTCTAGTCTAATAGCTGGCCAAGAGCATGATCTGATACCACTGTGATGTACCAATTCTAAAATTTGCAAATTTTTCCTTCATAAACAAACTTTCTTTTGACAAATTCTTACGAACAGTTAGAGTGCAATAATTTCATCAAACACTTGCTTTGCACAATAAGGGAAATACTACAGCAAGAGGAAATAAGAGGAAATCATTAATTTTATTGCTTAATTCAGAAAGGTGTTATAATATAGGAAGATCAAGGAAAATGGAGCTTCACTTGGCTACCATTTTTGACCAATCTCGACCCACTAGTATAAACTAATATAAACTCATAAAGAAGCTACAAAATGTTAGTCTCCTTTAGAAATTCTGAACCCTTTAATGAATTTTCTTAGTACAAATAAATTTTCCTCATTTTTCTTTAGGAAACATACATATTATCTCAGCTTTAAGAAATGATGATCGATCCCTAGTCTGTCCCCTTGAAAACACCAATATATGGTGCCAAATATGAGAACAATCACCCTTGAAATCTCAGCCCTCCCTTAGGAATATAGTATTAGCATATTAGTCTTCTTCCAAAAGTATTATATGAACCCCATTCCCAATACATATTTCCAATAAAAAGGCCTATTCTTACTATGTATCACACATTTTACTGAATACCTTTTTTAGAACCCCTAATACATATAAATGCCCCTATATAACTGCAATATATTGACTCTATTTTTTAGAATTGCCAAAACCCTTTATGAATGAATGTTTTGATATTGTGGTCAACAAGGTGAAGTACTTGTGCACAAATATTGGACATGTTTGTTATAAAAACCAGCATCTAAACTTCAAGGAATCCACAGGAAAGAAAAAAAGATAAGGCTTGAGCCTTAGGTATAGGCTTTGATTATTCCTATACCTCATGTCTCCTCAAATGGAATAGGTGTTCTTGTTGTTACGATGGAAGCCTTTGCCTCCTCCCTTATTAGCCCAAAGATTTTTGGAGATATTTCTCACGACGTTGTTATGCATTAGATGATGAACCCCAACAAGATGAATGTAGTTGGGGTGGTAGCTAGAGCCTTAGTTCATATTTGAAATCTAGTAGTGTTAGTCATTACCTTGGTCAACAATTTTTGAATTACTTTTCCACTCTTTGAATGACCACATCCAAAATATTCTTGTGTGAAGCTTGGAAGTTGAAGGGGATACCAATGAATTTACATCTTTGATCCTTTTGAATTTAGGATCAGGGTTGATAAGCTAACAAACCAGTGTGGTCTCACAAACATTGTCTGGAACGATTGATTGTGTTTTGACACATTGAATTCATGATCATGAAGCTAGGTAGGTTTGAATGAAGTCCATCATATTTTCCACTCATTCATGTTCCTTCAATATGTGAGGAATCATCCATAAAATTCCCATGAATTGGTTGCCTAGTTCCCTGTTTAGGGAGGGGAGTGCCTTTGATTAAACCTTGTCCACTCTATGTGATATATATTATGTAGCCCAACAATTCAACTACCATTAATTACAGAGCTAGTGTTAATAGGATCAGTTTTTAGATAGATGTAACATCTTTGTACTTTTGTCTTGATTTTGGTGATACATAAAAAATGGAAAAGGATTAATAATTTGTTTAGTAACTCAAAAAAATCAACAATTTATCTTTTAACCCTCTTACCATGTAATATTCTAGCAAATCATGCCAACTTTCGAGGTTTATTGTTGGGGAAATAGTTTCCATGTTTGTTATAAAAGCTAGATCCTGAGCCAAGAGAATTCTACAAGACATAAAACAAGATAGAACTTATAAGGTGTTGAATTAAATTTAGTGAGAAATTTATAAAGAACATCCAAATAAGGTGTACAAGGCTCACAAAAAATGGAGCAAAGACTTATAATAACCCATTTTTTTATTGTATCAAAACTTGCTTTGGAGGCCAGACTATTCTTCCATGATATAATTTTAGTAACTTAGTTGAGTGACAAGACTTAGGCCTAATTGATTTGGTCCAATATTTATTACATACGGTAGTTTACTACAATGAGGTGCGTGAAATATTATCACTCTCCTAACTCAAAATATTTCTATCCACTAATTTTATACTCTTGTATATACCTAATATAATATAGAGTGTACAGTTTGATTTTCTCTCACACTTTCCTTCTTGTGCGATTGTTCTCATTGCTCTTTAAATTCAAGCACATATAAATAAGGTTTATTTTCTTGTTTCTATTGTAGTATGACTTTTGTTTTAGGCTGAGGTATTATTTTTATTTCTTCTAATAAAGTGTATTCCTATTTATTCAGTTTAATTGTTTTGCATTCAATTCTTTTAATGAGTGGGTATTGGCTACAGGATCTGAACCAATTCTTTGAATACCTTTTCTTGTCACAAGTATGTGATATGTCTGGTTCTAATTCATTTGATTCTTTACGGAACTATTATCTTGAATTTCTATGATGTATGTGGAAACTTGAAATGTTATATATCTTTATGTGGAGGTACTTCGACATTAAAATGCAAATAGATTTCTTAAAATAGAATATAAGGAATTGAATATCCATTTATTCTTCTTAAGATGCATTATAAAGAAGAGAGTTTTCATCTTAGTATTTTACCATTTTATTTGGTAGAACACATGCTAGAGAATGATGCACTGCTCCTTTTCTCATCATGTTTGGAATTTATACCCATTGACTAAGTATTTTGTGTAGCTTCATTGTTTTTTTTTATACCTATAACTTCATTTCTATTTTTTGTAGTTACCAATACAAATTAAGCTTCATTATACAAATAGCTTCATTTTTGTTTTATACGAATAGTTATTTTTGTGTAGCTTCATTGTTGTAAAATGTTGATCATAAGAAAGTATTAATTTGTATGGTTATAGAAAATATGGATGAGCATTAGGATCTGAAGATAGTGGGGTTGTCTTTGCTTTTGGAATGAATATTGTTTAGGATGTAAATGAATACGAAAGAATAAAATCAAGTTGGTACATTTGGTTAGATACATTGCAAGGGGCTATAAATGTCATGGTTATAGAGACAATTCCAAAATTCCATTTGTGTGGCATATATGACATTTTTGGTAGCTATGTGGAGATAACATGCAAAAATAATACTATGAAGTACAACTAGTTAATGATGTACTTTTTTAAAATTTTTTGGACTCACAAAGGAGAGACAAGGTCAAGATGCATCAATCAATCATTATGTTAGTAGGAGGTTTACTATGTCTATACCCTAAGGACTATGGCATAATGGGGCATGTTAACCACCCACATGTATGGGTAACGATAGGATAATTTTTTTCTTCTATGATGCAATTTTCCAGCTACCTGTCATACATTATTTATTATATGTTGTTTTTTTCTTTCCATTTGTTTTCACAAGATATCTACAACTTGATATTTTTAGATTGTAACTTATTTGACATGATTGTTATTAAGTTCCTAAGGTGTTCTTTTTCTATGGTGACGTTGTATTTGTTTTGTTTATACAAGTCAACTATCACCCAACTAAATAAAAATTGTTCGAGTTTCTTGCTTTTTCTAGGGAAAAATAGCATTGACATAGCTGATGTTGAGGTATATGTCATATAAATCTTTTATAGTCTATTTTAGTTTATATTCCAGCTTTCATCATATTTTATGTGTTATACTCTTCATTATATCTTCCTTCATTTAGGAATAGGAACTCAATATTGATGGTCAAAAGTAGGATTTGAAGAAAGAGAACAATAACACTGGAGTGACAAATGCAGAGAGAGACAGAGAGAGAGGGAAGAACTGATCTAGTGATACCCTTAAAGATAATATCATGCATGAGACACACACACATAGAGACTGATGATCAAATCTTCAGAGTTGGTGAATTCACCTACAATGCCTTTGCAACACAATGATAATGTTTTGAACTGATGAAACAATATTTCATGTGTAAATTCTAGTTCAACCAATATTAAGTTGGAAACTCATGTTGTAATACAGGACATTTCATTTAATATAATTTATGTGATTGAAGCTATTTATAGTTGCATTTGATGTAACTTTGTGTTTTCATATTAGATGAACATGTACATTATATGTCATTTTTTTAATTTAGTCACAAAATAATACTTATAAATTTATGTTGATTAATAATGAACACATAAAATCAATATAAAGCTACTAAATAAGTATATTATATTGATTAATGATGAACACAAATAAAATGAATATATGACTAAATTAGTCATTTATAATGATTATTAATGAAAGTAAATGAAATTAATATAAACTATTTAATTAGTTGTTTATATAGTGGATATGAAACAACCAAAAAAAATATAAATGACTACTACAAATGATAAATTTTTGATTACAAATGATGATTAAATTTTGTACATATATGACTATTAGTAGCTAATTTACAGTATCTTATAACATGACCAAAATTTAGTCATATTTCTTTTGGTCATTAATTGGTTTCAAACGATGACTAAAATTTGCATATATATGGCTATTTGTAGCTAATTTACAGTATCTTATAACACGACTAACATTTTGGTCATTAATTGGTTTTTCCGGATGATCATATAGTAATATATTTTGTTGTATATTTGGTCATTAATTGTGGCAAGTAATGACTAAATTAATGACCAAATTAATGACTAAATATACTACTAGATGATAAAATTGAGACAACCAATTAATGACTAAGCTAAAAATGACTAAAAGTTTGTCCCTTTATAAGATATTGTAAATTAGCTACTACTAGTCTCCGACTAAAAAATGGTCATTTATATGCAAAATTTAGTCATTTTTTTAGTAACTAATTAGCCATATTGTACTAGTGACCAGATCTAGACATGAAGCAAGTCCCAAGCAACTGAGACATTGAAATCCTTGGAAACAATTCGGAGGTAGAGATGCACAACATCTCATTTGATGAGTCCCAACATAGATTTGTGCAATCTCGTAGAGTGTTGACTCCAGCAGCATGGGCCGATGCTACCAGAGCATATGTCGAAGCCACTAGCTCGAGTGTTCGCTTCTTGATAGCTGAGAACGAGTGAATGTCTAAGGAGTTATAGACGACCAAGCAGGGAAGAGAATTGGTTATAGCATCCACTCAAGTAGAGTTGAAGAAGGAAATACTGGATGAAGTATTGTCCCTTGACATATTCATGTGGGCATTTTATTCCAAATTTGGTATCGTGCATAAGGAATTTGTCCATCTTAATGACTGGCAACAATGATGTGAAAGGAGAGCACGCATCTTGTTGAACATGCATGCTACTATTGATTACATGCAAACATGGACACTCAGATACATGGGATCCCAGTTACACTTGTCTAACATGATGAAGCCTAGAGCAGTTGAGCTGAAGGCACGCATTCGGAGTCAGATTCGGAACTATGAAGATCTGCCACAGCTCATCGCTAGTTTGTAGGCTTCCCATTTATGGGTATTCAGGAGCATGGATTTTTTTGTTCGTGCACATGCAATCCCATATATTTTGACACTCAACTAGGAAAATACAAAGGCATAGGTCTGACTGGAGCTTGACTCGTAGTTTGACGAGTTAATGTGCATAAGCACCAACCTAGACTTGGTGATCGGAGTAGACACCATGTGTCAGTATGTCGATTGTCTGGTCACACTCAAGGTAGTGATGCACATGTTATCAGATGAGTTGAAAAGAGGAGCTTAAGAAGTGTACCCAGTTTCTATGGAGGCAAGAGTTCATCTCCATAAATATGTAACCTTATAGTACACAAACACCATCACAGACTACCAACCTTAGTATCAGTTTGCTACTATCGACCACCATGAAGGTGTCGAAGAGTTGGTCTTCGCACAGTTGTTCGAGTCATAGTGATGCCTTGCATGGATTTCTCAAGCCCATTTTGTCTCACATGGGTACATGTGTAGATTGTATGTAATGTCTTGTCAAGTGGAAGTTCAAGTGTCAATAGTTGGATGTAATAGTCATAGAGTAGATGAAGTGTCATGAGGGTAGATGAATTATCACAAAGGGTGATACGAAGGACCACCCCACCCTTTGCTATATATAGTCCCTCATAACTCATTGTATAGGCTTTTCGTCAGCCAAGCTTCCGAAAGGAGTATCTTAGAGAGAACTTGGACAATATTGTAACGAGCCTTGGCTTATCCACTATGTAGAGCTAGTATATATCTTTGGAGGAGCAGGAAACAGTGACTATAATGTTCCGCTATCTGACCTAGTGGTTGGTCATGGCTGTACTCTATGACTGGAACATACACTTCTTAATATAACAGAGACAACATGTTTCATACTTATGTCATAATATATTTTAGCCATCTTGTTTACTCTAAAAGATATATATATCTATTTGCTTACACATTCATGTGTAGTTATTTTCATTATATGTATGTATGAATCTTACTGAAATGTGTTGTTGGTTTAACCATCATTTTGGATTGCTATCTCACTTGCCTTCTATGTTGCGATGCATCTTTTCTCATGTGTTCACTTCTTAACTACATGCTTTGATAGGTTTCGAAGGGGCGCACTCACCTCAACCTCCATGTGTTAGAACCACTCATGCACCTTCCTTGACTTGTTGCATATGTCACACCCTCGCTACCAGTACGGACATCTTACTTGCCTCTATGTGAAACCACAGTCAAGGTGATACAGTATGGCCCACTACTAGGACTCCTACACCAAACGGTTTGAGGTCTAGTTGGGACTTCTTATTGGGGAGATCCCTTGACATTTTGGTGGCTCCAACACCATCAACATTTCTGGTGCCAGAAGGAGGGTGAGATGAAAAGTTGTTTCCTCTGATATTACTTTTAACCTTTTCACATCTATCATGGATTATGTTACACTCACCCATCCACGATGTTTTTCACATGATGAACCTCTCAACATCAAGAGGGTTTTTTTTCATCTCTTGTCTGAATTCACGTATGACGGTGAAGGTGAAGTGACCTGACCTATGTTCTTACAAGACTTCCTTGCCATGCTTGATGAGGAGGATGGATGTTCTAATGAGGAGGCCAGTGTGCTACTTGCATACACACTTCACGAATCCCCACTATGGTGGTGCTGCAGCCTACCAATTGACACTGTGCACTCAGTTGAGCAGTTCTATGATCTCATTGAATCTACTTTCCATTATTTTGATCTAGAACCTCTTGACCGAAAATTTTTACAACAACAGAAGGCCCCTCCTGAAACACCTATGGATTTTTGATAGTGCTTCCGTGTTTTTTAGTTTGAAGCTCTAAAAAGCCAGATGAAATTTCCTTATCTTTGGGATAGGTTCAAGTACTATCTTAATAAATTAGTTCATCCCAAGAAGAAATCTGAGCCCAGGCCTCACTTAGCATATTTTAGTGATGGAGTTACACAATCATAGATGTATACAGTCATTTTCACCAGTGACTGTCTGGCATCCCCTCATCAAACAGCTCCACCACTACAGAGTGATGTGGGAGAACATGCACACACATCTCTTCAACTATCACATCCAACCAACACCACTTCGCTTAATTTTCGCACAGATTTGGTTGTGAGTCCATTGAGTTATCACATGCATTTTGTTACTCAACCTCCATCTTCATACTTCGATGATCCTCCAGATCATATTGTCTTGCGTTCTTCCATTCCGAACTCTAAACCTATTGTGAACGAGGATGAAACCAGCGACATAGTTGGTGTTGCACAACCAACATGCATTTTCATTCATGAAGAGCATGACTGGGAGCTTGAGCGTTAACACTCGGCAAAGGATGACTCCCTTCTACTCGAGCCTCCTCCATTCTTTCCTAGCATCTTTGGTGAACCTGCCATCCATGATTTTGCATGTGTATCTCTGTCTATAGATGCACCCATTGTTGATCATTTGCAGAACACACCGGATGTTAGTCAATCATCTGACAATGGAGAGGATAAATTATTCTTTGAAAATCCACTTAACTTTTCATCTACCTTTTCTAAACACATAGAGGGTGAACTTTTCCACTTCTAATCTACCACTCTATTTGATTCATCAGGTCATGAGGATGTCGATGAAATCATTGATTTTGTTGATCTCAATTGTTGTGATCTATTTACCCCCTATTCGATCACGATGATGATTCTATCAAAGTTGATTTTTTGAAGCCATTTGTTTATGATTATCTATCTGTCAATAAAGTCAAAATCGCCCAGACCATTGAGGCACTTCAACTTGAGTTGATGGTTGTGTCAGGTCTTCGTCGTCCTTAGGCTGGTTTCACATAAAATCAAGGAATTGTTGAAACACCCAAGGCTCCTCATCACTAATCTATATGCATTGAATGTCAATCTCACACACAGATCATACTTCCTCCACTCGAACTACAAGATCCCATCACTCATGCATTGGAAAAATCTTACATAGAAATCACATGTGCACGATGCAACTCGTCTTTATTTCTTTCGTTTTCTTTCATGTCACAGTCAAGAGTATGTGTAGACTTCACAATTGCATGCGGTGTCACACAACACCATGACAAGTCCACGGATTTTATGTCATGCACTCGTGCTCACTCATGTTCTTTGGAAAAATTGAAACTTGGAGTGTGTTTGTCTTCATTTTTATATCTTTCTTGTTTGTTGGTTTGTGAACCATGTCTTCACAAACATGGGTCAACCAATGTGTCAATGGCTTCTTTGGAAGTATCACTTCACGTGATTAGACCCATGCACCGTTAACTTAGGAGTAGGAGTAGTGTTTGATTTTGGTTGTTTGATTGCATGTTTGTTTTCTTACTTACCTAGATGTTTGTTTGTCTTCTTGCTTGTTTTCTTTCCTCTTTTCTTTCACATTACTTCTACTTCTTCTTTGTTTTATGTTTGTTTTCTTGTTTTGTTCTTGTAGGTTAGTTTTACAAAGACCGTGCACGACTCTTGAAACAAGTTGGGTGAAGTTAAAGAGGACTTGTGCAGCTATCAATACTTGGTTATCTATCATCCAACCTCTGTATGAAGAATGTGTTATCTTTAGTCCATGATACATTGATGGAAAATACATAGTGTTTGAAGTGAACCATGGTGAAAACACAACTCTTGTGTGCTAACTAGTGTCGTCTACTCTAGTTGGTTGTTTTTGGGTTAATACTTGTCTGCTCTGTCAAGCAAAGTAAGGTGAGGGGGAAAACCTTAAAAAGAATGTCAGAGGTATATATAAACTACTTCTCTGAAGGAAAAACCTCTTTTTCTATCAATAAGTCAGGATCCCTCTTACACTTTTGAAATGAATAAGTTTTATGCACATATTATGAAAAAAAGAAAAAAAAAATGGAAAATGAAAATTTTCAAAAATGAAAAAGGAATAACGCGAAAGAAGAGAAAGGCTTCCTATGCAGAGAGGTGATGCAAGTAACTCCACCAAGTTACTAACCAGCCTCACTGGCAAGGGAGCCATGGTTGTGTTCATTCCTGACTCCATCAAGGTACTGTCCAAGCCTGCTGGTAGTGGAGAAACACCAAAGATGAAACTAAAAAGTCTGACGACTATACTACTTGTGCACCAATATACCCCTCATCCCCAATATAAACATTTGTATTTTCCTATCTTGGAATGTGTGTCGACCAACCAAGAACTTCGCAGATGCTACATCTTACAATCAAGAAAGTGTGGAAACCAAGATGAACAGAGAATTAAACAATACTTCTGGAGGTGTTAGACTTGCCTTTCATGAACAAGGTCCATTAAGAGAGATGGAGTTCTACTAGTGTGTCGCCAAGTGTTGTAGCAGCTACAACCACCCTCCAAAATTTTTCCTTAGCTTCATTTCAGAGCCTCTCTACCAACCATCTTCCTCAGCATGTTTTTCACTGTCAAGTACGCAAGCTTTAGTAGTTTTTTACTAGCATGAAATCCTATGTATGATAGCTTGTTTCATTCCCCTCAGGGGTTTCTTCCCTAGACTTGGTCCAGCTACTGGCTGAGGAGCTCCCTCAACCTTTCCAAAGAAAACTATGCAATCTGACCCAGTAAGACTACTCAGCCCAGGAATTGCACAATCCTGTGTAGCACTCATCTGCTCAGATGAAAAATTGTGCAATCCTTCTGGGCAGGAAGACCAGCTTCCTCCCATAAAATACACAAAAGTTACCCTTAGTCAAGCAGGTTGTTATGTGTGCCATCGAGTTGACTGGTTCCACTCGGGACCAATAATACTTGACTTGCATGCATGGCCTTCTTTTTCCCAAAATAGCAAAAAAAATCCCTAGATTTTAGGGAGTTATTTTTAGCATATGGAGGTTACATGCAAAGATCGTTCAGAAGCCTTCCTCCAACTGTCACTTTTTCCTAGATTTGTGGCATGTGTGTCATGAGCCTCACACTTATTTACTGGACACTTCAAAGCTCACTTCTTCACATTGATCTTGGATCTCTGACATCCCACAACACATTGAGGAGTCTTCAACATATCCAAATTACTTATCTCCAAGTAAGTCCACTTAACTTGTCTTTTGTAGCATTTCTGTCACTTTTTGTGTTTTAGCTTGTCTGAATGCTTTCTCCTTGATTTATGTGAACACTTGTTTTCATTTTCATGGATATTACCTTGTACTAGCATCATTTCAATTTTCATTAGCATCTCTCTGTTGCCGCATGCATGAAACTGTTTTGCATGAAAGGTCATTAATTTGGTGACTCGCTTCACACACATGCTTGTTGTTCCATTTTCTGAATCTTCCAGTCATTGTTTGCATGCACAATCATTCACTCTTACTTACACTCAGTATCACCATGCATTCACACCCACATTTTCTTTCAGTTGCCCGTCGGCGGGTTTGGGCAGCCTTTGCCTGGACTTTGCCTCACCAAAATAGCATTACACATTCCTGAGAGGGAAGGCTCTACCTTCCCCTCAGAAAATGAAAATTTTCACCTTGTGATTGTCCTCTAGTCTTGCATTGTGTAATTCTGAGGGGCAATTACTGCTGGCCCAAAAAATTGTGCAATGAAGTCACTAGGCTTGCAACCCTTTCCAGCTAAAATTGCACATTGTGCAATCCCAACATCCAATAGGCTAGTGTTGATTGCGCATTGCACAATTCTAGTAGCCAACCATTCTCCCTACAATTTAGACTACCTTTTGTGCAATACTGGGAGCCAGTATCCCAGCCTCCCATGAAAGATTGTGCAATCATTACCGGTCAATCCCCATGTATGTTGCATGTTGTTCCTCAATTTTTCTTTGTTTTTAGCTGACATATTTTTTTCCATACATGTCACCATGTCTCTAGATCTAGTAGGTGTTTGTGTAAATCTCAATAGTTCAGGATCAATGGCCTCCAAGGGAGAAGGATGAAAGGATATTGGATTGTGTTATATTCTTTCCACAACTAGCCTACATAGTTAGCAGGGGGGTTAGAGGGGGGTGGATCCCCCCCTTTTTTGTGTCGATTGTGTAGCAGGGGGGTCACAAGGGGGCTAGTAGCCCCCCCTTTTAGACCCTATATTATGTTGGGCGGACCTACCTATGGTTTTGTGCATGGTTTTCGCACATGGTTTTGGACGTGATGATTTTCAATCCATGGTTTTTGACGCGATGGTTTTCGGTCCATGCTATTGGATGCTTTGACATGTATAAATATGTATTGTAGCATTGAAAGGAATATACTGAAAAATCAAGCTGGTAGTCCCGATTTTGGGATCTAGGGGAAAATATCTATGTATATGTCTTTTATTTGTTATGATCTCGCATTGTTTATTTTCTATTCTTAGAACTCGTATGTAAGTAATTTATGTACGGGGTTAAAACCTACATTTGGTATTGGAGTTGTTTTGGCTTCAAGGGGATGCCTTTGTTGCTGAGAGGTTTCACTCATGCTTGTAGTAAACCCTGTTCAGTGGAAGATCTGTGGGATTGATTCTAATGGTGAAAGAAGATGGCGAGCAGTGGAAAGATAGAGATCCAGAAATTTAATGGTCATAGTTTTGAGTTATGGAAACTAAAGAGGGAGGATTTCTTGGTGGACAAAGATCAATGGATCGTGGTAGATCTAGGTACTAAACCAATGGGAGTGTCCGATGGAGAATGGAAGAAGTTGGATCAGAAGGCAAAGAGCACAATACGATTGTGTGTCTCAGGTTTAGTATTGTTGAATCTATCAAGGGAAGCTACAATAAAGGATTTGTGGGACAAGTTGGGGACCTTGAACCAATCTAAGTCTCTGGTGAATAAACTATTCCTATGAAAAAAGCTATATAACCTGAGGATGAAAGATGGAGACTCGGTGACAAAGCATCTGAATGCATTTAATATTGTGGTAGGTCAGTTATTGTCTGTTGATATTAGAATTTTATATGAAGATAATTGCATTAATCCTTTCTGTTCTCTACTAAATTCGTGGGATAGTCTGGTTATTGCAATAAGTAACAAGGTAGTTGCCTTATAGTTTGATGAAATAGTCTCATCCTTGCTCATGGAGGAGATGAGATGGAAAAATATGGAGAGCTAGAATGGTGATTCCTTGTTTGTACAAGGACGGTCCCAGAACATAAACAAAAATAAGTCATCAAGTGCGAGATCTAAATCTCGAGGGAGATCTAAATCTCTAGGAAAACCTATAAAGGTGGTTTGCTAGAAATGTTGAAAGGAAGGACACTACAAAATATATTGTAAATCTAAAGCTCCTGACAAAGGAAAGGGATCTGATGATGCTCCTTTTATAGAGGTGAAAACCACCACAAATGCAGGTGGGGATGTGTACTTATATTTTTCAAGTACACATGTAGATCATGAGGCATGGTTGATTGACTCAGGTGTATCCTTTCACTTCACTCCCCATAGATAGTGGTTCTGCGAGTATGAGAAATACGATGGTGGTGATGTCTTCTTAGGGGATGATAGGAAGGCTAGAATCATTTGTCATAGAAAGTAAAGTTGAAGTTGCAAGGTGGAAGGATTAGAACACTTCCAAGTATTTTGCATATTCCTACATTGGCCGGAAATATGATTTTTGTAAGAAATTTGGATGATGCAGGTGTAAAAATAGTGTTCAAGAAAGATACATGCAAGATGGTTTGGGGAGCATTGGTATTAATGCAGGGAGTTCATATTGGAACTTTGTACAACCTGCAAGGTAGCGCTATTATTGATGGGTGCAACAGTTCTCTGGTTCCTGAAAGTGGAGCAAAAGATCTAGTGGTCTTTGGAGAAAAGACCATGCTATGGCATCAGAGGCTTAGACATATTGGAGAGAAGGGTGTTCGAATACTTCATGGTAAAGGTATGGTAGAAGGTATGAGCAATAGCTCTCTATATTTTGATTTCAATGAAAATTATGTATATGGGAAACAAAATCGAGTGATTTTCTCCTCTGGTGGTAAGAGGGCGAAACAGATATTAGAGCTTGTGCACAGTGATGTGTTTTTACCTATGAAGGTTCCATCACTGGGTAAGTCTGTGTACTATGTATCATTTATGGATGACTTCTTAAGGAATACATTGATATATTTTCTTAAGAAGAAATATGAAGTCTTTGGTAGGATTAAATAATTTAAGGCTCTGGTGGAAAACTAGACAGAGAAGAAGATGAAGGTGTTGAGGTCAGATAATGGTGGAGAGTTTTGCAACAAGGAATTTGAATAATTATGTGAGAAGTGTGGTATAGCATGGTAGAAGACTACTCCATCTACACCTAAGAAAAATTTAGTTACATAAAGAATGAATAAGATGTTGATGGAAAGGGGAAGAAGCATGCTCAATGGTGCCAGGTTAGGACAAGAATTCTGGGAAGAGACAATGGAGACAACATGTTACCTAGTCAACAGATCACCTTCATCAGCATTGGAGGATAAGACTCTATAAGAGGTATGGACTAGTAAGAAACCCTCTCTTTCATATCTAAGGATATTTGGATGTGATGCATATGTACATGTTCCAAAGGAGAAAAGAACCAAGTTGGATAGTAAATCTGAAAAAGCGCATCCTTGTTGGATATAAGGATCATTTAAAGGGTTATAAGCTTTGGAACCCAATAACAAATAAGGTTGTGTACAGTCAAGATGTGGTGTTTAGAGAGGTATAAGATGTTATTAAACATGAAGTCCCATCAAATGAACATGAGAAGATAGAGTTTGAGCTAAAAGAGGAAGAATCAGACTCTACAGTAGAGGAGGAATCAAAAGATGAAGAGCCACAAACTCTAAGTGTGAGAATATCAGTTTGAGAAAGAAGATAGCGAGAAAGATATAGTCCATTTGCTTTCTATTCAAATTTTTTTTTATCTCTTTCTAATGCTGATCCCAGAATTGTGAAGGAAGCAGTAGATTGAGACGATGGAAAACTTTTGAAAGAGGCCATGGTTGACGAAATGGCATCTTTGCACAAAAATGATGCTTGGGATCTAGTGGAGTTTCCGGCTGGAAGGAAACCCATTGGTAGCAAATGGGTGTTCAAGAAGAAGACAAATGTAGAAGGAAAGGTGGAGAAATACAAAGCTCAGTTGGTAGAAAAGGGTTATTCCCAAGTGCCGGGAATTGATTTTGCTGATATTTTTGCTCTTGTTGCCAAGGTAGCTTCTATTAGATTACTTCCATCTATTGTTGTTGCCTTTTATTTTGAGGTATAATAGATGGATATGAAGACAACATTTCTTCACGGGGATCTAGAAGAGGAGATCTACATGAAGCAACCTAAAGGTTTTGTGGTGAATGGTAGGAAAGAACTGGTATGCAAGTTAAAGAAGTCTTTTTATGGGTTTAAAAAGTTACCAAGGATGTGGTATCAAAAATTTGATACATTTATATGGGGACGTGGCTTTAGAAAAAGCAAAGAAGATCACTGTGTGTATTTTAAATTCATTGGTGACCGTGTTATTTATCTGGTCTATATGTGGATTATATGTTGCTGGTTTGAAATGACAAAGAAATTATCCAGCATTTGAAGACCCAATTGTCCTCCAAATTCGACATGAAATATCTTGGTGCTATAAACTATATTTTGGGCATAGAAATTAAAAGAGATTGGGCCAAGAGGAAGCTCTAGTTAAACCAGAGGAAGTATGTCGAGAAAACACTGTAGAGGTTTAATATGCAGGATTGTAAACCGGTGAAGGTTCCTATTCCTGTAGGTGTAAAGTTATCTGTCAAATAGTGTCCTAAGACATAAGAAGAGGAAGAGGACATGTCCTATGTTCCATATGCAAGTGTAATCGGTAGCCTGATGTATGCAATGGTCTATACTAGACCAAAAATTTCACATGCAGTGGGAGTATTGAGCAAGTTTATGTGAAATCCAGGGAAGGAGCACTAGACAGCAGTAGAACAGGTTTTCACGTATTTGCCTAGCACTAGTGATTATGGTTTGTGCTACCAAGGAAGACGAGGTTTGGATAGAGTGTTGGATATTCGTGCCTTAGTTGATGCAGATTGGGTTGTAGATCTGGATCAGAGAAATATACAAGTGGGTATGTGTTTAACCTATTTGGAGGTGCAGTCAACTGGATGAGTAAGAAACAATCTATAGCATAATTATCAACTACAGAGGCAGAATACATGGCAGCCACTCATGCAAGAAAGGAAACAGTTTGGTTACAGAGATTGTGTTCAAGTATGGGGTTAGTGCAGGGAGCTATAAGGATAGGCTATGATAGCCAAAGTGAAATCTTCTTGGAAAAGAACCCTACTTACCATTCAAAGACAAAACACATTGACGTTTAGTATCACTTTGTGAGGGATATGATAGAAGACAAAAAGGTGTTGCTAGTAAAGGTGGACACTTTGAAGAATATTATAGATACATTGACAAAATTTGTGAGCTCTAAGAAGTTCTCTTGGTGCAGAGAAATAATGTTGTTGCAAGGCTAGATAAATGACTAAGCGCTCCAGTGCCTCCCTGTGGAAAGAAAAAAGTAAGTGGGAGAATGTTGGGTTGTGTTATATTATTTCCAAGACTAGCCTACGTAGTTAACCAGGGGGTTAGAGGGGGGGAGGATCCCCCCCTTTGTTGCATCGCTTGCATAGCGGGGGGGTCACAAGGGGGCGACAACACCCCCTTTTGGACCCTATATTAGGTTTGGAGGACCTACCGATGGTTTTTTGCATGGTTTTCTCACATGGTTTTGGACATGATGGTTTTTGGTCCATGGTATTGGATGCTTTAGCATGTATAAATATGTATTGTAACATTGAAAGGAATATCGGGAAAAATCAAGCTAGTAGTGCCAGTTTTGGGATGCAGGGGGAAATCTTTGTGTATATGTGTTTTATGTGTTATGCTCTCGCAATGTTTATTTTATGTTCCTAGAATTCGTATGAAGGTAATTTATATACAGGGTTAAAACCTACAAAGGACACTGACGAAAGTACAACTAGAGTAACATTTGAACAAGTGTACAAGATTTTCGATCTATGAAGAGACTAAGATGATTGTATATAAGGACATCAAGCTGAAATGGCAAGAGGTCAATGATGAATTTGCAGGAACATTTGGGGAAGACCTAGAAGACCACCAAGTCTATGTGAACATTCACAAGTATGGCTTGTACCAGATTGCATGCAAGTATCCAATGTTCCCATGCATACACATGATACATTGGATCGTATCATACACCGATCCTAAGATGATGACATTGAGCAGGGTAAGTGGGAAAAACATTTCTATGTTCAAGGCACAAGATTATGAACGGATGTAACATATATTGAAGCCAGTGATCACCATGGAGACACCTTTTAGCATAGCTAGTAGCAATGCCAACCTTAGAGATATCTTGAAGAACTGGGTGAGGATCCGGCAAAATTTAGGATGACAGCCAACCAGATCTACAAGATGAAGATAGTGCGAAAGGCGTATCAATACTTGGTCATCTTTGCATGTCTCTTGTATGGCCAAGGGAGCATGAAAAGCATCCCATAGAGTTGGGTGATTGCATTAGACCAACTGGCCAGTGAAGGAAAAGCATGCAACTGGTCTGACATGTTGGCTCACAAGCTGAAGGAATAGGTAACAAGGGCTCGACAGTCGTCCAAAGGTTAGCAAGCAGAGATCTACATGTCCACTTACATATTGGATGCAATCTATGCCTGCCAGGAGTTCATGGGCTTTAAGTGGGCATGGACATCGGTGGAAACCTCTGTGAATACTTATTGTAAAATGTTGTCTGAATGCAACTTTAGAGGAGTTATCACATAGCTTTCAGCTCATTTCGAAACCTAGTGTACAAGATGATATTTGAGCAGGATCCACCTTGCATGTCAAAGGCAGCAATGGAGGCACTGATTGATATAGTGGATTGGTATGCCTCACCATCCAAAATCTTCATATAGATGTACAGTGTGGATAAGCCTCTACATGTTCTACCAAAGTTTGCCTTAGACAAGCTTGTCATTAAAGGAGTATCATACCACATCTTCGTAGGACTATCAGCTAGGCTGCATCGGAAAAAGAAGGCAATTTGGCCCGCTCTTTTGTTGCATATTAGGTTATACGAGATACAAATTTCAAGTAGACGGATGTTGAAGAAGAAGATATCAAGAAATATTTTTTCGATTCCCGAAGCTACAATCCATATGACCCACACTGTTTTGTAAACTATCACTACGTGAGAGTATAGTTTCAGTGGATCCACGAGGCATGTCGTTGGGCGAAGGAGGACCCATGGAGATATTGTTGCAGCTTCTCTAGGCCCAATGAACCAGTCGGCATCACTATGGAATAGTTAGCGAAGCAATTTGAAGCAGCATCCGCGACAGCACTAGCAGCAGAGGTAAACATACCGAGGCACGACAAAGGCAAGAGGAAGATTATCGACAACACAGAGGCAAAACAAAGATACAAATTTATAGCAGACCCACTTGTACAGAAAGCAACCCTGGCAATAGAGGTGAAGAGGCAATAATGTGATAGAAGGAATGTACAAAGGCAGAGAGAAAAATGAAGAACGGAGGAAATAGACAAGGAGTTTTGTGAATTGAAGGAGAAGCTCTAGAAGGAATAGGAGCTACATAGATAGGAGAAGGAAGTGCAGCAGGAACAAGTATAGCATGGGGTACAACATGTACAGACAAATGAAACTACACTTGTAGAAGTAGTGGACTCATCCGAACAACTAGCACCAAGTAGGTAGGGTGATCAGTCGTAGTAGCATGACTTTTCTCAAGAGATTGAACAAGCACTTGAGAAGATGGATACAAATATGGATCAACAGGAGTTAGAGAAATACATTGACCTCATGCCTCACCACCAAGAGGTTAACCCACAAACTTCACTAGATCCAGAGGTGGAGCAAGTCCCAAGCTACCAAGGAGACACTGAAATCCTTGTAGACAATGTGGAAGGAGAGATGCACAACACCTCATTCGATGAGTCCCAACATAGAGTTGTGAAATCTCATAGAATGTCAATTCCAGATGACCACACATCTCCTACACAGTTTGAGGAACAAGTGATTGTGTCTGACGTGCACAAGAATCTAGCGCCATTGGCCGATGCTACCAAAGCATATGTCAAAGCCACTAGCTTGAGTGTTTGCTTCTTGATAGCTGAGAACCAGCGAATGGCTAAGGAGCTACATATGACCAAGTAGGGAGGAGAATTGGTTATAGCATCTACTAGAGCAGAGTTGAAGAAGGCAATACTAGATGAAGTATTGTCCCTTGACATAGTCATGTGGGTGTTGTATTCCAAGTTTGGTACCTTGCATAAGGCAGTTGTCCATCTCAAAGGCTAACAACAATGATGTGCCAGGAGAGCACGTATCTCGTTGAACGTGCATGTTACTATTGATTACATGCAAACATGGACAATGGGATACATGGGAGCCTATTACACTTTCCCAACATGATGAATCCGAGAGCGGTTGAGCTGAACGCACACATTCGGTGTCAAATCCGGAATTATGAAGATCTCCCACAGCTCATCACTGTTTTGCAGGCTTCCCATTTATGGGTATTCAGGAGCATGGATTATGTTGTGCATGCACATGTGATCCCATGTATTGGGACACTCACCTAGGAAAATACAAAGGCACGGGTCTGAATGGAGCTTAACTCATACATTGATGAGTTGATGTGCATAGCCACTAGCCCATACTTGGTGATTAGTGCAGACACCATGCATAGGTATGTAGCTGGTCTGACCGTGCTCAAGACAATGATGTGCATGTTATGAGACGTGTTTGAGAGAGGAGCTTGATCAGTCTACCCAGACGCTGTGGAGGCAAGAGTTCGTTTCCAGAAATATGTCACCTTAGAGTACATGGACACCATCGCGGATTACCAAGCTTGGCATCAGTTCTCTATTGTCCACCACCATGCATATGTCGAAGAGTTGGCCTTCCCATAGTTATCCGAGTCATAGTGATGTCTTGCATGGCTTACTCAAGCCTATTTTATCTCACGTGGGTACATGTGCAGATTTTATGTAATGTCTTCTCAAGTGGAACTGCAAGTGTCAATAGTTGGATGTAAAAATCGTAGAGTATACGAAGAGTCATGAGGGTAGATGAACTATCACAAAGAGGAATGTCAAGGGCCACCCCACCCTTTGCCACATATATTCCCTCATAACTCATTGTAGAGGCTTTTGGTTAGCCAAGCTTCCGATAGGGGTATCTTCGAGAGAGCTTGGATAGTATTGTAATGAGCCTTGGCTTATCCATTGTCTAAAGCTAGTATATATCTTTGGAGGAGCAGGCAATAGTGACTATAACATTCTGCTATCAGACCTAGTGGTTGGTCATGGTTATACTGTATGACTAAAACTTACATTTCTTAATATAACAAAGCCAACACGTTTCATGCATACGTCATGTTGTATTTCAGCTATCTTGTTTACTCTAAATGTTATATGTATATATTTTCTTATGCATCCATGTGTAGCTATTTTCAGTATATGTATGTATGAATCTTACTGAAATGTGTTGTTGATTTAGCCATCACTTTGGATTGCTAGCTTACTTGCCTTCCATGTTGTGATGCATCTTTGCTCATGTGTTCCCTTCTTAATTATGTGCTTTCACAGGTTTCCAAGGGCCACACTCACCTCACCCACTCATGCACCTTGCTTTACTTGTCTCATATGTCACACCCTTGCTACTAATAGGGACATCTTACTTACCTCTGCATGAAACCGCGACCAAGTCGATATTGTATGACCCACTGCTGGGACTCCTATACTAAATGGACTAAGGTCTAGTTGGGACTTCTTACCACGGAGATCCCCTGACATATTGGCGGGTCCAACACCATCAACAGTGTCATAAACAATCCATCCTAGAAGTGATTGAAGTGAATAAATAATTGTAGCAATTACTAATGCAAGGAGTGGATCAACCACGATAATCACCCTGTCAGTTACTTGCTATCATATTACCTAAGAATGATAGGACTTGGAAACTTTGAATTAACTATTTTGTTTTGATCAAGATTACCCTCAAGAATCAGTTCCATATACCTAGGGATGATGATTTGTTAAATATTAGCAAATTTCAAGTTTCAATACTAGCAACCTGACACTTTCTAAGGAAGTTCGTAGAACCACTTCAGAAGTAGAAGAGGAGGTTAATTATAATCATATATTCACTCCATATTATCACCATATGAATGCCACGAATTGGATCCTGGAGACTGGAAATTCAACTTGTTCTCACTAGACTTCATACATGCATATAGTCAATTTGTATTGCCACATTAAATCTCTTATGTGTGAAGTTCTCATAGATCGATGAGACACACACCAAGAAACTTCGGTATACATTGTAGACATGATGGAAAAATTGGAGAACTTAGAAAAAAAAGGTTTTTATTATAGCCAGAAAGTTGTAGACCTTACCTTCACCTGATTTGAAGAAGATAGGGATTCTCCTTCACAAATACAAGTGTACTCTCCCGCAGGATGATATGACCAAGAAATCCGAATTTCATAATATGTTTTTATGTTATCACAATATTCTAGCTATGGTTGTAGATTTTTGGAAAATAATATATGTTAGTTTTTTGTTTTTCCAATCTAAATGATAGACTTGTAGCTCTCTCATATGCAATGTCAAATTTTTGAATGCCTACATTGACTCGAGTTTCCTAAATGGTAGATTCATTTTTCATGAAAAATAGTTATGTGCATCTTTTGGAAAGTAATATAAAGTATCTAACCTTACAAAAAAAACAAACTTAATATCATAAACATAATTTTTTTAAACAATAATTCCCAAGTGAAAACTTACATTTCCTCAAGTTTTGCAATCAAAAAGAGGTTTGCATCTTGAGAGAATTATTCCCTATTATCGATTGATATATCACGAGATAAGATGAACCTATGCCAAAATGACTTATGCTCACATTCCATTGATAAAATTAATCTAAGTACATTGTTTTTATTCTTATCATGATCTTTGTTTTAACAACAACATAAATATGGTGCAACACAATATCTCTTTGCATTGCAGAGGAAGATGAAGGGATAGCCTTGCCCCTCCTTTCCATTCCTAGGAACATCATCTTTCATCCTCTCAACGACATATTTAAGTTTTTGTTATGCTTTTAGCATAATTTATGGAAGCAATTCTTGAAGTGTCTCATAGAACGAGAGGTTCATTATATTCATATATTCATTCCATATGATCACCATATGGACAAAAGGAGCTAGATCCTAGAGATTAGAAATTCAACTCAATTTCACTAGACTTCATACATGTAAACAATCAATTTGTATTGGCATATCAAAACTCTCATGGAACAGTTCCCATAGATCAATCAGAGACACATCAAAAAATTTTGATATGCATTGTAGAGATAATGGAAAAATTGAAGAACTGAGAGAAAAATGTTTTTTCTCTACCCAAGAAGCTGGAAAACCATACTGTCACCTCATCTGAAGAAGATAGAGATCCTGTTCCACCATTTCAAGTGGACTCTCCTTCAAGGTAAGACAAGTTTGATAATATAGTTTTATGTTATAACACTATTTTAGTTATAAATATGAATTTTTGGTAAAATACTTGTGTTGCCTTTTTTTTTTTTCAATCCAAATAATAGTTGGAAACCAATACTTTCACCTCATCTCAAGAAGATAGAGATCCCCTTCCACCATTTCAAGTGGACTCTCATTAGAGTAAGACAAAGTGGACTCTCATTAGAGTAAGACCAATTTGATAATATAGTTTTATGTTATAACACTATTTTAGTTATAAATATGAATTTTTGGTAAAATACTTGTGTTGCTTTTTTTTTTCAATCCAAATAATAGATTTGTCACTCTCTTTATATGTAGTGCCAAAACTTTGGATGTCTGCTCCTGCCTCGGTTCCCAAGTGACCTGTGAAAAAAAACATAATATCATAAATAAAAAAATAATAAATAATATTTTATAAATTTATGTGCAATTTAAAATTAAAGGCACGAAAAGTCTTAATTATAATAATAAAAGAACGCTAACTATTAAAAATGATTTGAAAATCCAAACGTGATCACATGGACCATCAAAGCTATTTATTTATTATTTTAAAAGAGTAACAAATCTTGCCTCTGGTTTTTTTGACCTAAGGATGTTGACGCCAATTAAAATAATTATTTTCATTCCGTTTACCAGTCTCTCATTGAACGTGATTCATGACATATCATCCAGTTTTGTTTAAGTAATTCTTGTTCAACGGCTTGTTGCGAAGTATAATAAACAAAAGTCTAACTATCCCAATACACCGTTCGAAATTATAATAAACAAAAGTTTAAGAAACTTGGAAATTGTTTTATATGAATTCATATGATGCATTGGGGTTTAATAAGGTTGAAAATTGTTTATATATAAATCAATATGATTTATTGAGGTTTAAGAAAGTTTGAAATTGTTTATATATAAATTGAAATAAAATTGTTTTATATAGATTTCTATGATGCATTGAGGTTTAAGAAAGTTGGAAATTGTTTATATATAAATTAATAGGATGCATTGAGGTTAAAGAAAGTCGGAAATTGTTTATATATAAATTGAAATTAAATTTAGTAACTAAATAGTAGGGTGCGGTTGGTTGAAATATTTATATTTAAAAAATTAATTTATAAATTTGTTAGAAAAATTAAGCAATTTTTTTTTATTTTTTTTATTTAGAGGAATCAACAATCGGTTGGTCTAGTTACTTATGCATGTTTTTTCGAAAAGCACAATTGAATGAGATAGATTTGAATTAGAGACTTCTTCTCACATAATACTCCATTTATAGGACCCTAACAATTGAGTTGCCCGAGGTGGTTAAAATTGAATTATTCATTATATCAAATCAATTTTTTTTTAAATTATAATTTTTCAAATAAGATTAATTTAAAATTTGTCTCAATTAGTTTAATTTTATTTGAGTTTCAAATTTATTATATATTAATGAAATAGTTACATCTCTAATAATTATTTTTTCTATCTCACACTATACTATATAAATATATCTTAACCAAAAAAATATGTATATGGTTGGAGAAGGGACATAATATATCAACCTTAGATTTGAACATATAACTTTTTTATAAGGAAACACGTGCATACTCTCTCTCTCTCTCTCTCTCTCTCTCTCTCTCTATATATATATATATATAGATTTAATGGACACTTGGATTGTCTAGAGTACGCAATATAAGGTTGTAATTCAAACAAATCCTTACTAGATATTAGAAAAAATTTATTTAAAGATATACTTTTAAATGAGAAAAATATAAAACAGACTACTTGAAATCTTTTAGTCATAAGAATTTATTTGTTTCGAATCACCTTATATAATATATATACATAGCCCCAAGGGATAGCTCAATTGGTCGAGTTCTCGTTGCTAAGTACCTTGCCAATTAGGAGGTGTAGACATTTTGAAAATTGTCTACAAATCTCGCTCTAAGACCATGTAGAAAATCTTACTGTAGATTAACTCGATAATGCAATATAAATCAAAGCAGAATAATATAACCTACTTCTGCTATCAATTTGCAGAAGCTTAAAGATCGAGTTGAACAGAGCTGAACAATATAACCAAAAGAAGAAGAATGAATACACAATGCACATGAAAACACTTTGGGGAAAGCCTCAGCTAAAAACCCCACTATCTGCACTATTATACAAGGTGGAAAGACATAGAGATTATATAAAGCGTTAGCTCTCATAGCTAGCCAGCTCTCAGTACAATCCTCACAGATGCTCACAGGCAATCCTAGCTTCTCACAAGCCTTCTCGTCTACCCTCCAAACTCATATTTCCTTGCGTTGTCCCTAGTGGATGATTCTCACCTCACCAAGTGGAACACTACTCTCATACACTGTCAGAACTGCACAATCCTCAAGGAATTTACCTTCTGCAAGCATGAGTTTTCTTTATAGGAAAACACATGCAACTGATAGTACATTGTCCTTGTCTTTAATCTCAACTGGGTCTTTCTCAGAATAGACATGCTTGAGTTTCTGATGAGGGAATCTTCAGTTAACTTGAGCACACTAGTTGAGTGCATGCATGCATCAACTGACTGTTAACTCTCTATTAGTTCCTCAAATAGCTTAGAACTAATTTAACTAGACTTAACTCCGTAAACTGAGTTAACTAATTACAACTCAAATACAACTCAATCTTATCTCCTTAATTTAAGGCTTATCTCCTTAATTTAAGGGATAACTCTTGCATGACTTCAGAAAGACTTCTAACTTGAATTTTCCAACTAATTAAGTCAAAATAATTTAATTAGTTATTTTCAAGTAGTTGTTAAGACTAAATTTGATTCTAATTCACAATTTAATTCAATGACAAATTAAATTGGAGTATTCTTGCTGCCACGTTTCAACAATCCCTCTCGACAAGAAAGGGATTATCTGCCACCCCGATCCTGTCTATGGAACTTGAATTTACACTTTGACAATGCCTTTGTAAAAATGTTAGCATCTTGCTCCTCTATCAAAATGTACTACAGCAACACGATCCTCCCATCATCAACAGCTTGCTTTACCTTGTAAAGCCAATGGGAACTCACAATTGACTTGTTCTCCAGTCTCAAAACCATGTTCCAAACTCTATTACGAACTATGGAGTCATACTCCTCCACCATAGCATCAACCCGAATCGGTTGTTGCACTGCTTCCTCAAAGGAAGATGGCTCGGTCTCAACACATTCCCCGAGCAAGGGCCATGTATCTAGTGTACCTCTTAGGTGACCTCCTCTTTCTGCGCTGAGAAAATGGTGCTCCCACATTCTCTCTCGCATCCACCAACAATTTGTCAACTTCTCTTGTGCGCTTCTGTCCATCTCTAGAAGAGTCTACTTCAGTGGATCTCTCCACTCTTGGAACCTCTGCATGTGGCTACTCTGCATCAATTTGAAGCTCCTCCTCCTTAGGAACCAATAATTCCTCCATAGCCTGTAGTTGGAGCTCCCTCTTGAGGGAAACTCAAATGGCCTTCTACTCATCAAACTTGATATCTTTGCGAACTACTGTCCTCCACCTGGTAGGAAAGTACACTAGATAGTTGTGACGAGTATCAGTGTACCCCATAAGTATCCCCAACTCTGATGTCGACTCAAGCTTCTTCCATGCATCTTTTGTCACATGGCAATATACAGATGAGCCAAAGATCCTGAAGTTACCCATATCTGGTCTCCTACCAGAGAAAGCTTCCTCTAATGTCCTCATCCCAAGCGATGCGGGCTTCTATTCTGAAAATAGATGGCTCTATTGCATGCCTCAGCCCATAAGTGAAGTGGTAGGCCTTGGTCATGCAGCATTACCTATGTTGCCCCTACAATAGTTCTATTCTTCCTCTCGGCCACCCCATTCTGCTGTGGGTTATGAGGTTGCATCAACTATCGTTTAATTCCTTCCATTGTACATAAGTCATTAAACTCTTGAGAGATATATTTTCCACCATTGTTGCTTCTCAAGGCCTTGATCTTCTTCCCTAACTCATTCTCGACCAAATATTTGAACTCACAAAAATTTGTGAACGTTTGGTCCTTCTTATGCATGAAATAAATCTAGCATTTACGAGAAAAATCATCAATGAAATTCAAAGAATAACTTTGATTCACGATGGATGCTGTCGAGAATGGTCCACACGCATCAGTATGAACTCACTCTAAGATAGCCTTTGCTCGACTGTGTCGATCATGAAAGGAATACATGGTGTACTTTCCCAAGGTACAACCTTTGCATGTGTCAAATTGCTCAAGTTTACCTTTGGGAAGTCCTGTAAATATCTGTTGCATTATCTTGAATGCCCCATGATGTAAATGTCCCAATCACTTGTGCCACAACTCACTAATGCCTTGGCTTTGCACCAATCATGCTTTCATACTCGATGCTGCACAATCATCTACCTCTAGTTTATAGATATTCCTCACCTAAATCCCTATCCTCTTGGTCTGACCCATGGCTATGTGTCTTAGGAACACCTTTCCTTTCCTGAAGACAAGATCGTAGCCTTTTTCCTCCAACATCGTAGCCTTTGTCGATACCAAGTTCTTCTTCCGTCTAGGCACATACATCACATCTGTGAAGGTGATAGGAGGTCAATGCTCCCTCTGAAAAGCAACCATGCCCCCTCCTGAAGCACTATACCTTCCTTCATCACCAATATCTATGTGCATCTTAAGTTCTTTCTCCTCCAAGGCACTAAATAAAATTTTATCACCAGTCACGTGGAATGAGGCTCCACTATCAAGATAGTAAACACAACCCATCATCGATGGCACTATGCATGCGATGAGGGTAAAGTCCATTTCCAACTGAGAGGCTAACGCCTCACCTTCCGATCCTTTTGAGGATCCCTTATTGTGCTTCGTCGATGGGAAATTAGTCACATAATGTCCCATATTGTGATAATTAAGGCATCTCACTTTAGACTTGTCACCCTTCTTCCCTGCATGAGAATAATTCGATTTGGAATGGGATGCCTTCCCCTTCCCTTTCCTTGCCTTACTTTCTAAGGCCATATTTTCTTCATCATCATCCTTTGATGAAGAACCATCTCGTGTGCTCCTCATGATCTCCTCTTGCATCAGATCCAACCATAATCATTCCCAATCCGATAGTTTCTCCCTCCCATTCACAGAGTCCTAGTAGCTTTTGCAGCTCTTTGGAAGGCCAGGGAGAGTGAGGCTCACCATATCATCATCAACAATAGTTATTCCCACACTGCTAAGCTCATCTTTGCAGGTGGTGAGCTTGTTCAGATAAGTGCAAATGATGCAGGGAAACACCCTTGCATATCCCCAGAGTATGTAGGAATCTGCATAAATGCAACTATCGCAGGTAATTGACTCTGCAATGGAGTCAAATATTCATAGAATCAAAGGTTTGGCCCTCTTATACAATTCCTTTGTATCAAAATCAATCACCCGCTTAAGACTCTCTATCTAATCTTTTAAACAGGACTCAAGCCTTTGTTCATGACCTTGTTAAACTCTTCCTTTAGAATCCTTCTATCAGAATTAAAAACCATTCAACAATGCACCTTTACATATCCCTTAAACCGCATACACATAACCTCCTTTTATAACCTTGGTTATTTATATATTAACACACATTATTACATATCAGCGCTAAATCCCTTTATAACCGATTTACAAAGGAACTTATACACATAACATACCTTTCTCCGCTTTTATATAGATTCTTCACAGTCCCCGAGGTTAAACCTCATCGCAATCGACCATTGCATTCTCACCAACCTTACCACATATGTGGTTCATCACCCCTTTGACTTGGATATGCAACTATTAGAGTTGCTAAATCTATGTTCTAGCCTTAAAATGCTTGGCACAACAACTTATTCCAAACACATGGAATACGTGAATACAAAGGAAATCCCGCTCTGGGACATATATAGGGGAACTCAAATCTATTACAACCATGACTATAAATATCCTCAGTTCTAGTTCATCACTGGATCTCTACATTATCGCTCTGACCTCCGCCTTCTCCAACTGTCGATACCTTTTACCTCCGATCATCGGCTAATGGCACTTCTCTTTATCACATGAATTTCCGATGCAAGTATACTCTCGGACCCAATAGGGATTTAAATCTAATATTATGGAGCTTTGGGTCTGGTTATATCATCCTATCGGAGCTTGGAAGTTCCATAGGCCAATTCTTCTTCCACTGAACTGATGCGATCCGATATTCTAGTTTCGATTCGATCTTAGCTGTTGATCTTCCTAGATCTAATGGTTCGTGAGCATCAATCTTTGCCCTTCCGCTTGTTCCTTTTACTTAGAATTTTTCCACCATTTTCAAATTTTCCTGTGGTTTCTGGGTTTTCACAAGGTTTCAGCTTTTCATTCTTTTGTTTCTCAATTCATTCTCGTTTGAGCTTAACTCTGCATACTCCTTCAATCACTGTCCTTTTGGACTTTAATTGCTCCTTTGCATGGATTCAAAGATCCATTATAACTCTCTGTCTCATTCTTCTACTCTGTGTAGTTCTTCAAAACGCTGATGTCTACTTCCACTGCTCAACTTTCTCAAATCTTTCTTTTATGTGAAATCTCCCTTCACTATTTCTCTCCAGTGTTTTACTTCACTTCTTCAATTGGATTCAATGTTCCATTGTGATTCCTCTGAATCAGTCGATTCCTCTGCGCCCTTCAGAATTCTTCCTGCAACCCATTGTAGAGCCTACAAATTCATAGTAATTCATTCATGAAATACTCCCCAATGTACTGACACGGCCACGAATGAACTCTGCATATATTAATGTAAAAGCAAATATTACATTCGAGACTCCTCAGTCTCGCACAAGCCCAATTTTGAACTATCAGTGGCTTGTTTTCTTGACTCTTCCCATAGGCTTACATATATGTAAGGAGTTCTATTGAACTATCCTAGTTCGACTCCTATATCCACTGAACCCACTCCTAAATCTATTGAACCGACTCCTACATGTACTCTATCCTCTATGTCCACTTCAGTTAATTGTTAAAAGCTCTCCCTCATCCTCAAATCATTCAACTGTTTAAGAGTTATAGTTGACTTTGTACTCTTTTAGCATTACTTCTCACTCGTGTTCTCAATTATTTGAGAGCACTTACAATTTCCTCCCATTATCTATGTAAATCACTAAAAGGCCTATATATTACATTAATTCAACACTTAGTACACTAACTTCTCTAAAACACATGACCCCCTATGTCTACTAAAGTACAATTATTTTCTTTTGGTTGAATGCTCCTGCATCAGACTCCCAAAGTAGAAAATATTCATGATCTCCTGATCATGTGTCCTTTGGACTTGGTCTTCCTGGATCCTACACTTTGTTTTGTAACTGTCCACATGCTTTGTTCCCTTGTTGTTGCTGCACTTCTATTGTCTTTTGCTCCATCTTCTTCTTCTTGTCAATCAAGTTCAAGTTCTGATTGATATTTCTTCCTGTTGCTATCATTTTTCTCCATTTTAATTTCTTCATCATCAGTTTCCACATTTCTTCAATCTCTGTTTCCAGTACATCTTTTGACTAGTTCATACTCTGCTTCATATTTCTGTCTCCTTCTCTTTGCTTCAGGTTGTTGTTGATGTCTTCTATGTTGATTCCTATGTTGACTCTTTCTTTTCATTCTTTATTGATTTCTACCTTGCTTGCTCCAACTTTTGCTTTGCTTGTTGTCTCCCTATCATCCTTACCCTCTTTCATGATTGAATCATTATTGTTCAGCACTTTCACTAGAAAATTAACATGTCTATTCCATGGATTGAGTTCTTCCATAGAATTCTCTTCCTTCACATTTATTTGGTTGTTCACTTGTGCTAAATCCCCTCCAGAAATTGCAACAAAACCTATACTCACAAAACATTTATTAAAATAAAAAACATAAGGCTGTTGTGCCTTGTCTCCCTTTGGCAACAATTTAGTTTGCTGCTCTATTTCTTTCTCCTCTGTCATCACATCAGTATGCTGATTAGAACTCTCAAAAGAATGCATGAGACTATCCATTAGCCTCTCTTCCACACCATCTATCCTAATGATGCCTTCCTACTCTTGTTCACTGTAGTGAACTTCTTCTTCTACAATCACGTTGTCATACTCTGAATTTTCCAGCAAATGTTCTAGCGATGCAATTTCTTTGTGACACTTCATAAGTATTTCATCATGAGATATGTTCCCTACATTTATACAAAAATTATTATTTTGGAAATCATAAGGTTCAATGGTCTCAACTGTTGCTTCACATATCAGCTCTTCAGACTGAACTTCATCTCCTTCTTCCACAAGAACTTGTTCCTGTGTTGTCACATCTTCACACATCCATGCATTGTTAAGTTCCTTCTGCTGCAATAAGTCACTACTTCTCTCATTTAAGAGACATTATCCATCCTCCTTTACTTTAGAGTTTTTATCTTCTGAAAGATACTTCTCCATACTTCTAACCTCTTCAAAAGATTGCTCACCCTCTGCAAAGCACTCCTTTGTTAGTGTTCCTTATGCCAATGTTAAATCTTTTGCATAGGTTTCTTCCTTCTTAACATCTTTCAATATATGTCCTTCTTCCTCAACAGCTTCCATGGCTACCTCTACTGTGCCTATCATCACAGTGAATTGATGATCCATTACTATGTTTTCAGCTAACATAGTCTCTTCTTCAAGTTTTCTTTTAATCTCTTGTTGTTTACCTTCTCTAAGAGCTATCCTTGTCTCACCATCTTCATTAATATTCTCCTTCATTTGTTCTACATCCACAGATAAATTATCAGTATTAAAAACATAAGACCTTGTGGTCCCACTTGACGTTTCGGCCATCATATCTCCTTTTTGTTCTAAATCCTTCATATGATTTAGAAATTCTTTGATGGTCTTATCTTCAATCTCCTCAAGCCCTTCACTTGGTTTCTTGATATCTTCCCCCAATTGTATATGATATCTATCTATCTCATCTTCTTCCAGAACTGAACTTAGATTCTGCTTGTCTTCTTTCTCCTTTATGACAATATCAATAAATTGTACTTCACATGTTTCACCTGCAAACATACACAAATTGTCAGATTTAAAATCATTAGACCTTTTGGTCTCACTTGAAGTTTCAGTCTTCAAGTCTTCATCTTCAGTCAGCATCTCCTCATGTTATTTTGAACTATCCTAGTAGTCCATGAGATCTTCACTTGATCTCCATTATTTATCTTCAGGGTAGTCTTTACTTTCTCCCAAAATTTCTCCCTATTCTAGTTCAAAAATGGACTCTTCCATTTCCAACTCAACTTCCTTGAGTTTTCCCTTCAACCACTTCATTTGAATTTGTTGTAGCCTTCTCTGCATCTCATGCCACTCTATTGGCTTCTTCCTCAAGACCCAACCTAGTCTTTGGCTTTCCTCAAGTATCCTCTTTAATGCATTGATTTGTTCTTTTAACTCTGTAATCTCTTTATCAATTTCCTCTTGACTCATCCTCTTGCCATTTGCCTTTCCGTTTTCCCTAGCATCATCTCTCTTCATCTTCCTTCTACTGTGGCTTTCTATTTGAACCTCTGCTATGACTATTAGTAGTCATCTTCTTCTCCTCTTTCTTCATGAGCTTCTGACTCATCTTCAACAAGCCTCTACAACAGCTAGTCCTCCTCACTGTAATCTTACCTCACTAAGATCTCTTCACTTAGTCTTTTTGTAAGCATGCCTCCTCTATCTGGAATGTCCTTTTGAGCAACACCTTTTCTCCCTCTTGGCTTCTGCAATTTCTCACTTCCTCTTGAGAATACTTCAGCTGTCCTCTCTGTCCAATCTCTTGTTGGATTCTTTAGGTTCATTGCCCCTTCTCCTTCAAAGTGTTTTTCTTACTTTGTCTTCAAAAACACATATGGTTCTCCTCTCACAGCTTCTCTTGTTTTCACCTGTGCATTAGTATATAAACACACAACAGAAAATAACATATTACCTCTCCTTCAAGATCCCAACATGACCTTGTTTCACCATTCCGCCCGTGCCTTTGATGGATTGTCCTCTGTTTTGTCTCCAAGTCCTCTTCCCTTCAGAACTTGCATTAAGAAATCTTGCTTTCTCTTTCCTCCAAGAAATCCTCTGTTCGTATTTACTCGAACCTTATGTTGGAACTACTACGATCTTCTAGAACTGCAAATTTCTCCTTAAAATATTCTGTTGTAATCTATGCATATTACCTTCTTCATTGTGCAAACTCCTTTTCATAGAAATCTTTCCCCACTCTGATTTCAAACCTGCTCTAATTTCAATTCTTCTATGACTTCAATTCTGCTCTGATACCACTAATGATTTAGGGAAACACCCTCACATATCCCCACAATATGCGAGAATCTGCATAAATGCAACTGTCCTAGGTAATTGAATTTGCAATGGAGTCAAATCTTCATAAAAGCAATGGCTTGGCCCTCTTATAAAGTTCCTTTGTATCAGAACCAATAACCAACCAAAGACTGTCTATCTGGTCTTTTAAATAGGACTCAAGCCTTTGTTTATGACTTCGTTAAAGTCTTCCTTTATAATCCTTCTATCAGAATAAAAAACCCTTCAAAAAAGCACCTTTACATATCCCGTAAACCGCATACACATAACCTCCTCTTATAACCTTGGTTATTTATATATTAACACACATTATTACATATTACCACTAAATCCCTTTATAACTGATTCACAAAGGAACTTATACACATAACATACCTTTCTCTGCTTTTAGACAGATTCTGCATAGTCCTCGAGGTTAAACCTCATCACAATCGGCCATCGCATTCTCACAAGCCTTACCACATATGTGGTTCATCACCCCTCTGACTATGATATGTGACTATCAGAGTCATTAAATCTATGATCTAGCCTTAAAAGGCTTGGCACAACAACTTATTCCAAACACACAGAATATGGGAATACAAAGGAAATCCTGCTACGGGCCATATATAGTGGAACTCAAATCTATTACAACCGCGACTACAAATATCGTCGGGTCCGGTTCATCACGGGCTCTCCACACTATCGCTCTAACCTCCACCTTCTCTGATCATCAATACCTTTTACCTCTGATCATCGGCTAACAATGCTTCTGTTCATCATATGAAGTTCCAATGTGATTATATTTTCGGACCTGATAGGGATTTAAATCTGCTATTATGGAGCTTCGGGTTTGGTTATATCGTCCGATTGGAGCTCGGCAGTTGCATAGGTCGGTTCCTCTTCCACTGAATTGGTGCAATGCAATATTCTAGTTCTGATTTGATCTCAGCCATTGATCATTCAGATCTAATGGTTCCTAAGCGTCAATCTTCACCCTTCTGCTTGTTCCTTTTACTTAAAATTCTTCTACCATTTTCAATGCTTCCTGTTCCAGTTTTCTGTTCTTTTGTTGCTCAATTCATTCTCATTTGAGCTTAACTCTGCGTACTCCTTCAATCACTATCCTTTTGGACTTCAATTTCTCATTTCAATGTATTCAAAGGTCCATTATAACTCTCTGTCTCATTCTTCTGCTCTATGCAATTCTTCAGAACACTGGTGTCTGCTTTCGCTGCTCAACTTTCTCAAAGCTCACTTTTATGCGAAATCTTCCTTCGCTATTTCTCTCTAGAGTTTTACTCCACTTCTTCAATTGGATTCAATGTTCCATTGTGATTCCTCTGAATCACTCCATTCCTCTGCGTCGTTTAGAATTCTTCTGGAAAGCTATTGCTGAGCCTATGAATTCACAATAATTCATTCATGAAATATTCCCCAATGCACTGACACAGTCAGGAACAAACTCTGCATATATTAATGTAAAAGCAAATATTACATTCGAGACTCCTCGGTCTTGCACAGGCCTAATTTTTAACTATCAGTGGCCTCTTTTCCTGACTCTTCCCATAATCTTACATATATCCGAGGAGTTCTATTGAACTATCTTGGTTCAACTCCTATATCCAGAGAACCGACTCCTAGATGTAGTCTATCCTCTACATCCACTTCATTAATTCCTAAAAGCTATCTCTCATCCTCAAATCATGCAATTGTTTAAGAGTTATAGTTGACTTTAGACTTTTTTGGCATTACTACCCACTTTTGTTCTCATTTATTTGAGAGCACTTACAATTTCCTCCCATTATCTAATTAAATCACTAAAAGGCCTAAATCTTACATTCATTCAGCGCTTAGTACACTAACTTCTCTAAAACACATGACCCCCTATGTCTACTAAAGTACAATGATTTTCTTTGGGTTGAATGCTCCTACATTAGGAAATAGTATCACCCCTCTCATCTTGATTCTTCAAAGCTTATCCTTGAGCACCAATTTCCTCTAGTTGCTACTGTTCTGGTAGAGGTCCTCCAATGTCTTCCACATTGAAAATGGAGTATCCTTCCCATGGAGACTCGAGACAATATGGTCTTGAACTCCCTCAAGGATGATCTGTCTCGCCTTTGCCACACACTTCTTTCACTTAACCAACTCTTATGCATTAGTTGAAGATGGCTTTTGGATTTCTTGATCAATGAATTCCTTCAAGCCATTGTCTTCTAATACAACTTGCATTCTATCTTTCCATACTACGTAATTCGAGCTACCTTCGAAGGCATACTTGAGCCTCAAGCAATAGAAGGTCATTGGCCAACCTTAAGGTATGATAAGAATTTGATTTGTGCCTGCAACCCCAAACTTCAAACTTAAAATTCTCTTCTCTGTATACTGTTCACAGCTTTGATAAGCCTAGCTCCGATACCATGTAGAAATTCTAAAATTTTCTACAAATCTCGCTCTAAGACCATGTAGAAAATCTAAATGTAGATTAACCCGATAACGCAATATAAACAAAGCAGAATACTATAACCCACTTCTACTATCAATTTACAAAAGCTTAAAGATCAAGCTGAACAAAGCTAAACAAATAACTAGAAAAAGAAGAATCAATGCATAATACACATTAAAATACTTTGGGGAAAGCCTCAACTCAAAACCCCACTATCTATATTATCATACAAGGTGGAAATACATAGAGATTATACAAAGCCTTAGCTCTGACAGCTATCGAGCTCTCAGTACAATCCTCACAGATGCTCACAGCCAATCCTAGCTTCTCAGAAGCCTTCTCCTCTTATTTCCTTGTGTTGTTCCTTGTGGATGATTCTCAGCCCACTAAGTGGAACACTTCTCTCACACACTGTCAGAAGTGCGCAATCCTCAAGGAATCTACCTTCTACATGCATGAGTTTTCTTTATAGGAAAAGATATGCAAGTGATAGTACATTGTCCTTGTCTTTAATCTCAACTGGTTCTTTCTTATAATAGACATGCATGAGTTTCTGATGAGGGAATGTTCAGTTAACTGGAGTACACTAGTTGAGTGATTGCATGCATCAACTGAATATTAACTCTCTATTAGTTCCTCAAATAGTTTGGAACTAATTTAATTGGACTTAACTCAGTAAACTGAGTTAACTAATTACAACTCAAATATAACTTAATCTTATCTCCTTAATTTAAGGCTTATCTCCTTAATTTAAGGGATAACTCTTGCATGACTTTAGAAAGACTTCTAACTTGAATTTCTCCAATTAATTAAGTCAAAATAACTTAATTAATTATTTTCAAGTAGCTGCTAAGACTAAATTCAATTTTAATTCAAAATTTAATTCAAGTACAAATTAAATTGGAATATTCTTGTTGCCACATTTCAATAGGAGGTCACGAGGTCAAATCTCCTTGACACCCTTGGCGTTAGGCCCGACGAGATAAGCCGGTGGGTAGATCTTGTGGATCTCCCTGGATTATTACCTATGGATGTGGCACACACTGAGTCACTATGAACCACAGTTGAGAAAAATATAATATAAATAAAAAAATTTTAACTACATATAATATGTACATAAGTAACACTGAAATATTTTATTAGCAGCAATATTATCCATATTAAAGTGATTTTTTTATAATTAATATATATTTTAATACATTTTATTGGGTGGTTATATTGATTGAAATGTATTAATTCCCCATATTGATTTATTATTATTATTAATATTTTGAAATGGTATATATCAATTTTATATTAAATATTAAATAATATGTATCTCCATAATAATAGAGTATTTTGATCTTCAATTACTTTTATTTTGGGAATTTAATATTTTATTATGTTTAATGTTAAATATATATATATATGTTATGAGAGATGAGAGAGTGTGTTTTTTAATATAGATATTAAAATAGTTTAGAGTTACGAAATATTTTGAAAAAATATAAGAATTATATATCTTTACATTTTCTTATTTTATTTTTCTTTAAATTTTATATAAAGTTACATTTATTAATATGGACATTAAAATATCTTAATTATGGTTAAGAGTGAGAGTGAAATATTTTTCTACATTTCTTTAGTATTAAGTTGTAATATTAATCAATATAGATTTATCTTAGCTCTAAATCTACCAAGTTTCTAGAGAGAGCATCTCTCAAGATACAAACCTCCTTTTGAGTGGAAAATTTGAGGAAGTGTTTGTACGTCAAGAAATTTGTTTCCTATGGAAGCTTGGTAAATCAAGAGTTAAGATGTATCTATAGTGGTTTTTAATAATATTATTTATATTTATCTAATTTCACAACTGCATATCTAGAAATATTTTTAACTTTAATTTAATAAATACCCTCTAATACATATGGTTACATATATGTGTTGCATTGTTTTATAGATATTATAGAATTTTTTAATGTAGTTTCAACATGATTGATGATATAGATAAATAAATAGATAGATAGGCAAAAAATATTGTAAATATTGAATGCTTGCATACTTATTAATTAAATTCAAATACAAAACTATGAAATCTAATGGTTATGAATCATTATTTAAATTTATATGGTCAAATGGGCCTTATTTCATAGTTATTCTTTATACTATAAACATATTTCACAATTCTATTTTAAATTTTTTATATAGTTTTTATATTTATTAATTGTTTTCTTTGAAATATAATAGTCTTTTTTTTGTAAATGGAGGTGATACCTTTCTATTCCTTTAAAATTCAACAGGTAAATACATCATGAGCATCCATACCCATATGGTCTCAACCTGGCTAGTGGTAAACCAGGTCTGCTAACCATGTGCTCGAGTTATAACCAATCCAAAATTTAAATTTTTCTGAGTGAGTATTTCAAAGCTACATAAATGTCTTCATCCTGATAACCTCTGCTTTCTATCATCATACTACAGAGAACAAAAAAAGATATAGCATGCATCTACGAGTCTATTCATAAGAAGAATCTAATGGGACATGGTCCCTAGTGTTGGTTCCTAGATTGCATGTTCATAGCAAGCACAAAATATGTCTCTCTATGCAGGTCAACCAGGCATTTTGATGTTGAATTTGGCATTGGATCAACTGTAATTCCCTGTGGATTTCCTGCAACTCCTTTATGATGCCTGGTAATCCTATCAGTTGAAGCACTGAGGTCTCCCCCAACAATGATCCTATCAACTAGTAAACATGAAAGGTTTGAAAAAATAAGGTGTGATGAACCTGAGTATTACTCGGGTCTAGAATAATGTCACCCCACTATGCTAACAGGTCTTGCTGACTTCGGTCTAGCTTTGTTCGAATTTCATTTTCCCTATTAATAATAGGCTCTTTGGCCTAAGAGTGAGAGAAAATTAGGTAAGAATTGACAACATTGTGGCTCATACTGGAAGTATGCCTATGACCCCTACCTCTATTGGAACTAGAGTGGGCCATGCCTCACCCCCTCCCTCTACTAGCACTCAAATCGGTCTTGCAGTTGGAGCACGTCATATCTTTGCTACTCCTCCTATTGTGAAATTTCCTCAAGAGTTTAGCGAAGCCTATCCATTTGTCTTTGGCCGACACTTGGACATGACTACTAGGTGCCCTCAGCTAGAGATAGTTAACCACGTTCTTGGACAGTCCAAAATAAGTTGTACTTGTGATATCTACCAAACATCAATGGAGAAATAGAAATTTAATAGACCAAATCCAAAATTTTTCCACATAATCATGAATTGGGATATTGACATCCTGACCAATCTTTCTATTGTGGGTTTCTTCCCCATAAGGTTTGTAGGTCTGTAAAGAAAGGAATTTCCCACAAGCCCCATTACTCTTTAAAAGGCTTCCACTTGTAATCCAAGTATGCATACAAGGATAACCTCATCCCCATCTCAAACTATATGTGTGGTTACTAACATATATAAAACCCTCAACCCAAAAAGAAAAGAACAGGACAAAACTCGCCCCCACCCAAAATGGTCGAGAATGGAAACTTGCATGTCCCATGGATTCCTCGAGCCCCAATTCCTAGCTGAACATAAATTTCCTAGAACTAAGCTGACAAAAATGACATGAAATAAAATTTTACACAATCAACCTCCTAATTGAAGTATGGTAGAGGTGGTTGAAGACCATCTATTGACCCTATGACCTAAGAAATCCCAGAATCTGACAGAGTCACCACAATGATTTGATGAAACATTCTACTTGTAGACACATATAACCATATCCATAATGTAAATTAGAAAACCTTCGAGGACATACCCTCGAGAGTTCAGGCTAAGCCACTAGTTTGTACAGACCTAGGCCAGGTAGACAGTTCTTCTCATTCCCCACACTACAACCATGACTTTCTCCCACAAAATCTACTTGGCAACATAAGAAAATCTAACCAAATATTTCAAAATACTTATGGCCCCAATGGAATTCACCTCCTCTTCCATTAACCTCCTTTGCTTCCATCCTTGTTGAGTGAAATTACCATGTCTCATATGATGCATGCATCTTCATGTGTGCTCCCCTTCCATTAACCTCCTTTGCTTCCATCCTTGTTGAGTGAAATTACCGTGTCTCATATGATGCATGCATCTATGTGTGTGGGGGTGGCCAGGCTAGGCCCTTTCCTTAATGATCACTTTTACCATTATAGCTGTCTAAATCCCATGGCATCCCTTTTCCTAGCTTGCATCCAAGTCGGAAAGTTTGAAATATCATAGTCATAAATTTTAATCACTATTATTTTAATTTAATTTAATTTGACATGTATATTGGGATTTTTTTCATCAGAAAATTTGTTTATAATTTTTTGATATGATCAAATTACCATATAACATATTGAATTGATTTGTTATCTTAATTAGTTTTCTAATTGAGTTGAAACTCTATTTTATTTCTTTTATTTGATTTAATGTATCATTTTAGCAACAACAAAAAATCTCTCACATTGAGCCAAGACTTAAATATTTACACTCATTTATGGACAGTAAAACATCTCTCATATTGAACAATGATTTAATGTTTACATTCATATATATACACTATAACATCTCTCCATACTAAACCAGAGCGCTCCTCAAAGAAAAAAATGTCAAAACCTCTCAAAGCAAAAAAAAAATCAAGGGAACACATTTATAGATACCTTTTTAAAACATTGACTCAAATTGATTCGTTTACCTTTTTATTTCAATAAGGATGAGGCCATCATCAAGTATACTGATGGGTCCCATCAATAGGTATATTTTGGAGTTCATTGGGCTATCCTCCAGCCCTTAAAATTCTCCTTTTCACAAATTAATTCACATTTTTAGCCATCATATTCTTATTAGGATGCCTAAAAGGTGTTTTCATATTATATGGCCTAATGTGATTAATGTGCAGGTCAAAGAAGCATTTTTGGATATATTTACCATGTGAGGGCTTCATGGAGACACCTAGAGAGAATATAGGGAGACTTTCCACCTCATTAACTCCCCAACTCAGCTTGAGATCATAGAATCCTCTCCAATAGCTCGAATTCACTAGTAGCCGAGGAAATCCAAGTGAATGAAAAGGAAAAAGGGAACCACTTCAAAAGATATTGAGATTTTGGAGGGGAGAATTCCTCCATTCAAGGAAGTTTCCCCTCAATCAATTTTGTATAAGTAAACTTGTTGAAACTCTCATTACTATTTGGATTTTTGTTGCAACTAGGAGTAGCTATTGAGAGCTTAGTGTTTGACATTGTTTTCCATAATTTTCATATGATATATGAGGCTATTTCTTTCTATTAATGAGATGTTTACCATTGATTTGCATATGAGTTAGTTTTGGATGGAAGAAACCCTAAGTTGGTTTTTTGCCCAACACAGAGGATTTAGTCCCTCTCTTATATTTCCTTTTGTTGTTGTTTCAAATAATTTCAATCCTTCTCTTATTTGAGTAGATATTACATCACAAAAACTTGTAATTGCAGGCTTTCATATCACCTCTCTTGTGGGAAGAGTGATTGGAAAGATCTACAATAAAAACTAAAGCATATTTTTTTATGATTGATTGGAAATGGATAGATGTTACTTTTCCTGCTCCTTCTCTGCAATTTAGGAGTTAATGTCATTAGCATGGGTGATTAGATTAGTTTTGCTAGATAGAAAAGACTTAATCAAATTCAACTCATATTTTCCATAATAATTTGTCTCACTACATTATTGATCAATGATGCATGTATTTGGCTAGCTGCAAGGATTGTGTTGAACCGCTGGAGGCGGGAACACCTTTCCACATCCACATGGGCATTTCGATCTTCCACTTAGTTTTGGTGCCTTGCTTCCAAGTTCTTTCTTTGAATTCACTCTATTAAGGCAATTGAAGGGCACCATGGGCATCAACATTGGTGCAAGATAGAGCTTCAAGGGGTACTAGGCTTGGCTAAGGGGCTCCCACACCCTTCATTCATCACCTTATACCTTCATGCACCTCACTCTAGCTCTAAGACACCACTTTCATCTGTAAAATTCTCTTGGACCCCCTCCTGTAGTAAAATGTGGCCTCCTATAACACCTCCTATAGAAGCCCTGTAGCTTTGATTTCTTCAACCAATTTTGTTCCAAACTTGGACTCTAGCTTAGCTAAGTTGAATAATAGCCCCCACACTATGCTTTGATTATTACGAAAGACCTTACGACCACTCCAACCTCATCCTTCAATCAATGCAACCATCAGTTAACAAAACAAACTTAGATTTGATATTTATTTTCCTCATAGGCATGTTAAAGATGTTATTTCTCAATTTCAACAAGTGTGAGTAGATAAATGATGCATGCAAGGTAGGTTATTAATCTAAATAAATTGTGCAAGTAGAGTAGCATGAGTTATTTCTAAAAATAAATTAATTTTTTTCTTATGCAATTTGAATTAGCATTTACATTTGATGAATGGTATGAAGCATATTATGATTTATTTTTGCCACTAAATTAGCCTATTTTCCCTTATGCAATTTGAATTAGAATTTACATCTGATTATTGGAATTTCACCTTGATAGTAGAATCATGTTCATCTATGCTTTCATAAGAGGTTTTCACTACAACTAGTTGGAGGAATGGTCTCTGATTACCCTAATTTGATTTTAGGAATATGAGTGACATGATTAGAACTTAGCTTATGATGCATATATCATTATCACCTTTAAGTTTGTATGAACCCTGGGTTGATAATTAAATTGGAGAAGCCCGTAGGAGTTGCAACATCCTTAGTGAAATACTAGGGCTGATCACTTTTTGGCGTTGTCGTCTGGGAGGTTTCTAAGTAGGTTTTGTTTCTGCTTAAGATTTTTTTTTTTTTTTTTATGTTTTGCATTAGTCTTATTTATTTAAAAATAAAGTGAAAAATTAAAAAAATGAAACTTGTTCTTTCATGCCTCATATGAGTTGGGATAACCAAGGGAAATTATTGCAAAAAATCTCCACTTCCTCAAACCGTCAACTTTCATTCTTCTTCGGTGACTATGAACTTCCCTCTCTAACTATATGGAAGTTGGAAAACTGTTTCGGAGAGCCACCTGAAATTTTTGAATAACCCATAGGAGAAGAAGAACCCTTTTAACCTACCCAAACTATGGCTGAAAAGAAAAACAATGAGGTTTTCCCTATCAGAGAAACCAATGGAGAGGCTAGAATGAAAAAGATAAGCCATGCTTCCCTTCCACATTTCCATGGCCAAATATCTAAAGATCTTGACACCTTCATGCTTGAGTTTCTTGTTGTATGTAGGACCTATGACTATGCCTCTGATGATCATAAGATGAATTTTTTTCCTTCTACCCTCAAAGATGTAGTCTTGTGCTGGTTTATGGATCTACTTGTTGGAAGCATCACTACCTGGGCGCAAACCTTCAATGAAAAATATTGGGATTACAGTAGGTCCAAAGAAACAAAGGACAAAATCTTTAGGATGACCCTTGGACCTCATGAATATTTGGAGGACTATGAGGAAAGGTTTCAACTCAATTATAGGAGGGCTAATTGTACCCTTGATCATGAGACACTCAACTTGTTTCTTCTCCGAGGGTTAAGGGAATATTTAATGGAAACCCTCAACATGTTATCTCGAGGTGATATATACCAATTGCTAAATCTTGGTCAGCTCCTATCCCTCTACAAAAACCATCAAGAATGAGATAGGAAGTATGTTGGAATATTTTAAGAGTGAAATGTTACATTCCTTTTCCTTGCAGATGGATACTATGAAAGTCAACAGAAAGCAAGACGAAGCAGAGAGGGCACTAGCTTCATTTTTTCCTAAGTGTACTAAAAGACATCCTAGTATGAATGTCCATTGAATTTCATAGAATTTTACCTTATTTGTGATGAGAATCATGCAATAGATAAGTATCCCTCTCTGTCAGTTCTGAGGGTTCTATACCAAGAATGGGTAGAAGGTAGGTTTGAGAATTTCTACTTCTTTAACCAAAGGAGACACCTAGGTCCTCATCCATATCAATAAGGCATGTAAGGTGAACATTATCCTCACTACAATCCAAAACAAAGTTCACCTTTCTAGCCTTACTACCTTTCAATCATCCATCATGGTCGACAAATCCTCTTTGGTCTAATACTCCTCAATATCCTCCTAACCCTATCAACCCTCCTTTCCAGCCAAATCCACCTAAACCTTCCCAATGGGGAAACCCCTCACTAAAGTGGAGGCCTCAAACCACACAATCTCCTCCTTTACTACATCCACCTCAATCTCAACCACAACCCGCTCATCAAAATCCACCTAGGAAACCTTAAATGCCTACTCAAACCAAGCCAAACTTTAAAAACAAGAATTTACTATAGGTTTACTGTGCAGAGACATCCTACCCTTTTTATGTTATGGAAATACAAGAGATCAATCTTAGGTCAAGGAAGGTGCTCCCAGTTAATATCCCACCTTCTCCGCCCAAAGAATTTCAATAAGAGGATGAGGAGATTGTCTGTAAAGTCAATGCACCTCCTTATCCTGAAAGGTTGGTCCACCCTAAACAACACACCCCAAAAGAGGCTAAACTCCTGGTAGAATTGAAGAATTTGTGTGTCAAGATATCTTATCTAGGTCATCAAATATGTTCCCATTTATAACAAGCTTATCAAGGAGGAATGTTTGAAAAGGCTTGGAGAAGAAGAAGAGATACCCCCACAATCAATATTGTTGGAAAGCTATCTGATCTAATGCTTGGGAGGATGACCTCTCCAAATTATATGGATCATGGTATCCCAATAGGGGATATGTAAATTGATGTCATACTTTAATTGATATTGGGGCTTCAATCAATGTAATGACCAGGGAAACCATGTTGAAAATCAACCTCCAAGGCGCTTTGAGGAAGACCACACAGTGTTGCATCTTGGAGACAAATCCATAGTAGATCCTAAAGGAATTGTTGAGGATGTCATGGTCTCCTTTGAATCCTCGGAGTATCCCATTGATTTCTTGAACCTCCAACCTAAAACAAATTTTAATGGTTATCGTATAATTCTAAGACAACCTTGGTTTTCCACTACTGATGCGTACATTCGTTGTACGATTGAGAACATGACTATTAAAAATGGACATTTATCAAAACAACTTGTGTTGTATCCTCCTACTCAGCCTTCTGTTGAGCATGATTTAACCTTATGGTTAGAAGAGGAGGAAGAGGAAGAATTTTATTAGACATCCCTTTACCTAGTATGCACTCTAGACAATGCTATAGGAGGGTTGAAACTTGATGAAGATGACCTTATTGACCATATCTTATGGAACCAACTTCCCACTGCCATACCAGTCGAGGAACTGATAAAAGAATTTGAGACTAGTCCTTGGACTAAATTGTCCTTTGTTGACTGTAACCTGGAACCTACCAATATTGTGTATATTTTCCCATACATAACTCTAAATATCAACCCCTCTCTTTCTGCTGAGCAGGAAGAACAATTATGCAGTGTGTTGAGGAAACATCTGGATTATTTTGCTTGGGATTATAAGGAAATGGAAGGTGTCCATCCCTTAGTCTGTAATCATCATATTTACATCAAATATGGATGAAAACCATTGTGGCAACTCTAGATAAGGATGAACCCAACTATTATGGCCATTGTGAAAGAGGAATTGCAAAAGTTATCAGATGCAGTGTTCCTATACCCCATTTCAGATAGTGAGTGGGTGTTACCTCTTATTTTACTCTCCAAGAAAAATGGGAAGTGGAGGATTTGTGTTGATTATTGAGAAATTAACAGGGCTACAAAAAATGACCATTTTCCTTTTCCCTTCGTTGACCAAGTCCTAGATGGCATTGTGTGAAATAAATTCTTCTCCTTTCTAGATGGATTTAGTGGATACAACGGAATCTAGATTAGCCCTGAAGGCCAAGATAAGACCATATTTACATGTCATTGGGTTGCCTTTGCCTATAGAATCCTTCCATTCAGTCTATGTAATACCCCTTCTACTTTCTAGAGGGAAGTTCTAAGTATTTTTGTTGAACTTGTTCATGACTCAATTGAGATATACATGTATGATTTCACTCCTTATGGATGTGAATTCGAAGTAGCTATTTCTAATATGTGAAAAGTTTTAAATAAATTCATTGAAATTAATATTTCATTGAGTCCTAAGGAATGTGAATTCTTGATGCATCTAGGGGCTAACATTGGCCATTCTATATCCAAGAAAGGGATATAGGTTGACGCAAAAAAAGTTGCCATCATTAAAAGGGTCCCTATCCCTAAAAAAAAAGAGATGTCAGGAGTTTCCTTGCATTAGTTGGGAATTATAGAAGGTTTATCAAATACTTTAGTAAACTAGCTTCACCCTTGTTTAGATTGTTGGCTAAAGATTCAAATTTTTGTTGGAAAAACAACTATCAAGAATCTTTCCAAGTACTGAAATAAAATCTGACCACTCCACCCATCCTTAGGGGTCCCAACTGGGCATTACCTTTCCATATAAACATAGGTTTCCTAGACAAAGTTGTAGGGGTTTCCTTAGGACAAGTGGAAAACAAATATCCTTATGCTATATATTTCGTCGGTAAACACCTTTCCAAAGATGATTTAAATTTTGTTGTCACTGAAAAGGAACTCTTGGTAGTGGTACATTCTTTGAACTAGTTTAGGTATTATCACTGGTTATCCAACTTTTGTTCACATTGATCATGAAATCATTATGTATTTAATGAATAAACATGATGCCAATGCTAGGATATTTCAATGGTTGTTATTATTACAAAAATTTGATTTGACTATTATTGATAAACTAGGGAAAGATAATGTCATTGCGTATTTTTTGTCAAGCCTAACCCTCGCTACAGGAAAGGAAGAAATGGTGGATGATCAAATTCCAAACGAACATCTCTTTTCCATCTCGTTGCTTCCTCCTTGGTTTGTTGGGAGTTTCGCTCCTAATCTATATTCCAAGGAGAAGAGAAAGATTGTCGGGAAAGGTTCCCCAATCACTTGGATTGGGGAAAGTATTTTCAGATTGGGACCATATCAGATCTTGAGGATATGTGTTAGTGAAGAGGAGGTCTTTGGAATCTTCTCAGCGTGCCATGATTAACCATGTGGGGGACACTTTGCTACTAAGAGGATAGCCTTACAAGTTCTACAATTAGTTTATTATTGGCCCACTTCACATCAATATCCAAGAAGGTACACCACAAGTTGTGATCAGTGCCAAAGGATGGGTAAATCTACACCCAAGGATGAAATTCCCTTACAACCTAAAGTGCTTTTAGAGCCATTTGAGAATTGGGGAATGGATTTCATTGGACCTATTGATCCCCCATTATGACAGAAGAGATATATCATTATGTGCATTAATTACTTGACTAAATGGGATGAAACAAAGGAATTAAAGGCAAAAATCGAGAAAAAGGTGGTTGAATTTATGGGGGAGAACATCTTCTACAGGTTTGGCTTTCCTAGGGATCTAGTCACTAATCAAGGAACACATTTTACATCAAATATGATTAAATATCCCATGAAGAAGCGCCACATCATGCACAGGACGTCCACTACCTATCACCCTCAAGAAAATGGGAAGGTGGAAGTAACAAATAGAGAATTGGAAAAAATTATAACTAAGGTTTTTAGCAGCAGTATAAAGGATTGGGCAGACAGACATTTCGAAGCCACTTGGGCCTACAACATCACTTGGAAGACCACCACTATATTTATCCCATTTGATCTAGTCTATGGGAAGAATACCCTATTATCTATTGAATTTGAATATAAAACATTAAGGATGGCAGCCGAGTTACACTTGGAACTCACTATCGCATAACAAGAGAGGATTCTCCCACTTAATCGTTTAGATAAATTTAGGTTCCAAGCTCTCCTGCACACGGAAGTAATCTAGACACAAAGGAATATTTGTCATGACAAACACATCAAAGAGAATAATTTTCAAGAAGGAGATTGAGCCTTGTTTTATGATTCTAGGTTCGAGGATTTCAAGGGAAATCTAAAGAGAATATGGTTGGGTCCCTATCTAGTAGATAAATGTCATGAGAATGGGTTTGTCTATATCAGATCAATTGATGAGGAAGGGATCCCCTTAATTTCCAATGGTTATAGGTTAAAGTTGTATAAAAGACCTTTATCGAAGGAAGAATTTGTCAGTTCAATCAACATAGAATTGAATTTAATTGGGATGCTCATAGTCCAAAAAAAATATAAAAGAACAAAAATAAAAATAAGATGGCCTAGATGACAACCTCCATGAGGCAGTTGAGACCAATTCTAGGGTTGAAAATCTCTCTCAGGCAGACGAGGAGAAAAAATACAAAAAGAAAGTAAAATATGAAAAGATCCACAAGAGAAAAGCTCCTTTAAGGTGCCTAGGGAAGGGATGCATGTTGAAATCCTATGAAGAGGTAGCTTGCATGTCTCAAAAAAAAAAGAGAAAAGGAGAAAAAAAAACACAAGGAGTTCTTACACTACTTGTGCTAATTTCTCCCTTTTGCAAGACTTTAGATAGTCAACGGAACCATGACTACAGGACATATTCTACAAGTGAATTCCTCCATTCTTCTAGCCACCCATTGCATTTTCACTCCCTTCAATCACCTACCTACCTCTATCTATCATCCATCCAACAATAGAATAAAATTTTTCCTCCTTGTTGTAATGCTATAGTAATAGCCTATAATGTTACAGGAAGAAGATTTGATTGAAGAAAGAGGCCAAGGGGTCTTGTATTCTTTAGGAAGTGTTGATAGAGGTCCACCAACATCAATTTATTCATCCATCCACTACATCTAGACAAACATTAGTTCCAACATCCACTCTTCCATGCATATAAAAGAACACAAAAAATCTTTCCTTTCATTTTTCCACCACCTACATCACTTCCTCATGATCCTAAAATTTTCCTCATGCCTTTTCTGAATTTCCCTCAAATTCCACATGCAATATAGGGTCTCAAAGAGGAATTAAATTATTGCTACAAGAAGAGGATTCCTCCTGTAGCAGCCTATACAATCACACCTAAAATCCTGAAATCAACATTTTCCACCCACAAAGCAAGAGATCTAGCCACCTTGAGCATCATGGACCCAGTTTTGAAGTAAGAAGGGGCACGCCAACCGATAATCCATCAACTCCACCAACAACAAATTAGACACCGAGAAGAAACTTGCACACACAACAATGTTATCAGTCAAAGAATTATTAATTTATCAGGACCTATGTAGAAGAAACTAACGAAATAAAAATATTCAGGCTTAATCATATTATGAAGACCATCTCCAGCATGCAAGCTTCTCCAGAACATTGACATCACAAGTAGGCTCAGGTATTACAACCCTCACCTCTTCCCTATTCATATGATGATAAAATGTGTAATGATCGAGAGAGGAATTTTTTATGGGATGGAGGTGGCCAGTAAACTTGGCCACATTCAATTATAGACTAAACTTCATTTTAGTTACAGATGCACATGGGAAATTCAACTCAAGTGAAGTGGTGATAATGAGGAGTGAGGTGATAATCATGAGGAGCAAGTTGATGATTACAAGGAGTGTGAACAATAGTTAGAAAAGGGAAGGTTGCGGAAGATCCATGTCATCAAAGTGCTCTGAGACTTTACCACAAAATGAATATTAATTAAAAGGTTGAACTCCGTTTGTATAATCGCTCATTTCAAGAAAAAGTTAGAGAAGGACGAGTTAGTGCTATCAGACATATCCTAGGGTGCCACCGAGTTGCTTCAAATAGTGTTTGGAGGTGATATATGAGGATTTATAGGAGGCATGAAATTAACCTATAGGTGAGAATTAAAGGAAGAAACGAAGTTGAAATTACCGAAAGTTTCCCTCAAATATACATGCACATGAGAAAATAACATTAAAAGAAGTTATCCTCTCCCTCTCTAATTTACATAGCTTTCACCTGAAAAGAATGATTGAAATAAGTGCCCTATAGCAAATAATTATACAATAGTTCCCTTTTGGAAATTTTCATATGTAAGAGCAAGATAGGGTCAAAGAAAGGAATTTTTTGTTAACAAATTATTAGCATCCTTCTCCCCCTCTTAAAAAAAGGGAAAATTTGACACTGTCTCTACAACTAAGGTTAGTCTAGGGCCATAATTTGAAATACAGCTAAGTATCCTCGAGAAGGAGAAGTAGGAGAAACGAGGGAACTTTTAAGAGAAGAGAGTCCACAGAAAAAAATAGAATTCATCATGATCCTCATGTGATAAATATTTTTTAGAGACATCAGTGGTTTGGTTTCTTTGAAATGTTGAAAGGGTATGATGATGAGATAACTCAGGAATTTTTCATCACACTAAATCCTTAGGGAGCATATATTTCCACCACCATTGTTAGAGGCTTTTCCATCTCTCTAAATGTTGAAACCATAAGCATAGTGACTACATTAGACAAAGCAATGAGTTTCACAACAAGGGACATCTTCTTCATTTTCAAAGAAAAACCTGTAGAAGACAAAAATAGAGTGAGAAGGCAGAGCCTACCTTACCCCTAGGATAAAGTGGCCTACCACATTATCAAATACATATCCTGTGAGGGGAGGTTGAGCATTATATATGCCTACCATTTTAGGTTATTCCACAAGTTAAGATTCAAAGAAGAATTTCCTTTCCCACAAAGACTCAGCATTCCCCATTTATTACTACAGTATATCATTGAGATGAGCTAGAAAGTGAGGGAAGGGAAGCACGAACACATTTCTAACCATGACCTCATAAATTTTATTGTTATGGATACGCACAACCACTTACAATACCTTGTACTCTGGAGTGCTTTTGTAGATATGGACAGGGAAACTTTCATAGAAAGAGGGAAGACCAACCTCTAGTAATGTGGGTAGAGAAGGAAAATAAAAAATGGAAACCAACAAGGAAGATGAAGCCAAAAAAAACAGAGGAAGAAGAAGCAGAAATTAAGGAAGAAGAAGGAGAGAAAAAAGTAATTGAAAAAGATAACCCTTAGGAGACATGAAAGTCTCAAGGGACAGAGAAACAAGGACATCAAAACAGATTCTCTCCAGGAAATACTTAGCAAGAATCGGCTGCAACATTAGCCACATTGGGCACACCTGTCAAGCCAAAATGGGGTAGCTTATGGAAGGTCCCCTACACTTCAAGACAAGGAATAGTTCAAGGATGAGGAAAGTGAAGCCTCAGCCTCTTGCAAAGGTCCCCAACAACTTAGAGGATGAATCAAGCAAGAAGGGAGAAGTGGGACCTAGTGAGGGGGACATTGAAGAAATTACTTCTCCTAAGATCAAAACCAGGAAACATGCACTCCTTGTGGGAAGGCCCACTAGAAAGGAAGTCACCTTTAAGGGGCTCAAGGCACAAGATTACATGCTACAAGAAGAAAAAGAAGAGTTGTAGGAGGAAACAAAGAAACTACTAGAGAAATAGGGTTTTCTACGGGAGCAATAGGAAGTGATAAAAGAAGGGGAAATCACCTTAAAATAAGAAGAATAATACCTCAAAGAGCTTCAAGATCCTGATCTATAAACTAACCTATAATCTTACTACAAATATGTTGATGTAGGTAGGATTATACCCAAGCATTTTGCTATCTCACTCTTTTTTGAGTCAGAGAAGGTGTTGATGGTGTTGGATCTTCCAACATGTCAAGGGGATATCCCTGGTAAGATGTCCTAATTAGACCTCAGACCGTTTGGCGTAGGAGTATCAGTAGTGGGTCATAAGGTAATTCCTTGACTGTGATGTTGCATAGAGGCAAGTAAGATAACTCTGCCACTAGCAAGGGTGTGACCACTGCAGTGAGTCAAGGAAGGTGAATGAGTGGTTCTAACACATGGGGGTTGAAATGAGTGAACCCCTCGGAAACCTGTAGCAGTAATCAGCTGAGAAGGGAACACACGAGTGAAGATGCATCGCAAGCTAGAAAGTAGATCAGACAACAATCCAAAGTGATGGTTAAGCCAACAACACATCTTCAACAAGATTCATATAATCACATATGAAGTAGTTCACACAAAACTATGTAAGTTAAACAACATACATTGGTAAGAAACCAAAGCAGTCCAACTACAATAAAAACATATGCATGAAAATGGGTTGGCTCTTATTATACAAAGAACTGTAAGTCCCAATCATAAAATACATCCATGTAAACTTGCTAGCCCTAGTAGTGGAACGTTACAATCACATCTACCTACTCCTCCAAAGAGATGAACTAGCTCAGTACAGTGGAGAAGCCAAGGTGCATTACAGTACTACCCAAGATTTCTCCAATATAGTCTTATCAGAAGCTTGGCTGACTAAAATCCTATACAATGAGTTATGAGGGACTATTTATAGCAAAGGGTGGGGTGGCCCTTGACATTCCCCTTTTTGACTGTTCAGCTACCCTCATGACTCTTCACCTACTCTATGACTATTACATTCACTATTGATGCTTGACTTGCACTTGACATGACTCAACAATACAATGCACATGTACCCATGTGAACACAATGACTTGAGCAAACTAAACTATACATCACTCTAACTTAGACAACTATAGAAGTCCAACTCCTAAACATCCTCATGTTGATCAACAGTAACATATTGATGCCAAGCTCTATAGTATCTGATAGTGTCTATGTGTTCCATGGTGACATTTTTCTAAGACTTGACCTTCATCTCCATAGCATCTGGGTACACTACTCGGGCTCCTCTATCCAACTCATCTAAAAACATGCATATCATTGTCTTCAATGTGGCTGGACCAGCAACATACTTATGCATGATGTCTGCACTAATAGGCAAGCCTGGTCTGGTGGCGATGCACATCAACTCTTCGAAGGATGAGTCAAGATCTAGTCAGACCTTCTTCTTGGTATTTTCCTAGGTGAGAGTCCTAATTGATGGGATTGCATGCGTACACACCACAACATCCAAAATCTTGAATACTCATGGATGGGAGGCCAGTATGCTAGTGATGAACTTCGGGAGTCTTCATAATTATGGATCTAACTCTGGATGCATGCCTTTAGCTCGACCGCATCGACCCTCATCATCTCGCACATCATCATAGGCAAGTGAAGTGGGGCTCCCTTGTACTTCATCGTTAATGTTTGCATGTCATCAATAGCAGCATGCACATTCGTCAAGATGCATGCTCTTCTCACACATCATTCTTGCCATCCGTTAAGATGAACCACTACCTTGTGCACGGTACCAAACTTGGAGTACAATGCTTGCATAACTCTATTAAGAGACAATACTTCATCTAGTATTGCCTTGCTCAATTAAGCTTAGGTGGACATTATCACCAAGTATCCTCCTTTCTTGGTTGTTTGTAGTTCCTTTTCCATTCACTCATTCTCAGCTATTAGGAAGTGAACACTTGAGATAGTGACTTCAACATATACTCTGTTTGCATTGTCCAAGGTTGTTGGATGTTTGTGAACATCAGTCATGGTCACTCATTCTTCAACTTGCATAGGGGATGTTTGATCCTCCCGACTTGACACTCTGCGAGATTGCACAACTAGACATCACACTGACTTAGTAATCTATAGTAGTCAAACTACTCAACATCCTCATGTTGATAAACAATAACATATTGATGCCAGGCTCTGTAGTATCTAATAATGTTTGTGTGTTTCACGGTGACATTTGTCTGAAACTTGACCTTTGTCTCCATAGCATCTGGGTACACTGCTTGGGCTCCTTTGTCCAACTCGTCTGAAAGCATGTGCATCATTGTATTCAATGTGGTCAAAACAACAACATACTTGTGCATGATGTCTGCACTAATAGGCAAGTCTCAGTTGGTGGCGATGTGCATCAAATTGTCGAAGTACAAGTCAAGCTCTAGTTAGACTTGCTTCTTGGTCTTTGCCTAGGTGAGAGTCCCGATTGATGGGATCACATGAGTGCACACCACAACATCCATACTCTTGAATGCTAGTGCATGGGAGGCCTATATGCTAGTGATGAACTATGATATCTCTTCATAATTCCACATCTAACTCTAGATGTGTGCCCTCATCTCAATCACATTGACCCTCATCATCTTAGGTAAGTGAATTGGGGCTCCCTTGTACTTCATCATCCATGTTCTCATGTCATCAACAATATCATGCATGTTCTTCAATATGCATGTTCTTCTAGCACATCGTTGCTACCATCCGTTGAGATGAACGACTGCCTTGTGCATGGTACCAAACTTGTAGTACAATGCTCACATAACTCTATCAAGAGACAATACTTCATCTAGTATTGCCTTCCTCAGTTCAACTCAGGTGAACATTGTCACCAAGTTTCCTCCTTGCTTTTTGATTTGTAATTCCTTTTCCATTCGCTCATTCTCAACTATTAGGAAATGAACACCTGAGCTAGTGGCTTTGGCATACACTCTAGTTGCATTGGCCAAGTGTTATAGACATTTTTGGGCACTTCAACCCCAATCATAAATTTCCATAATCTGAGGGCTCCTAAGTCCCTAAAAGTGTTGCTTTACTGCCTAAAGGAACAAGGTCAGCTGATTACATCATCTCGCAGAAGTTCTCCATTGAAAACTACTCATAAATGGTCAAAACTGGACCATACTGAAAGCTCAGTGAAGAGGGTGCGATGCATATCACCTTCCCAGTGTACAAGGTGCGATGCATACTGAATTTCTCCTCTATAGGGTGTGATGGTCAGGAATGGACAAATGGCAGGGACAAAATGCAAGGTGAAAGATCATGGAATCTTCCATAGGCTTCCCCTCTGAAACTTGCCTCTCTGTTTTCGACCAGGGATGAGTAAGAGATCATCATTCTCCAAGTGGAAGCAAGAACTATTAGAGAGAGGACACTAATAAAGATCCCAGAAGATGACTTATGTCTCTGTAATCATCTATATATGGATCTCTCATCACAGAGATCTAGAGGCTGGAATTTTGTATCTTGTAGAGAAGTGCTATTGGTTTTCTAGTGTAGATTCATAGTGCTCGGTGATCTAATCTTTGCTTGAGGTGAAGAAGGGCTTCCTAGCTGGAGGATGATGCTGGGTCAGAACATATGGTTGTAATCCTATTGCTACTTTTCATCTTAATAAAGCTATTCTAGTTTTCTTCCATATTCTTGTGTACTTGTTTATATAT
>APFE031305731.1:86514-111269 GCA_000404065.3 Pinus taeda
TGAGTTGATCTCTTTGTGGTGAGGCATGAGGTTGGTGTCTTGTTCCAACTCCTACTGCTCCATGCTTGCATCCAACTATTGAAGTCCCCGTTCTATCTCAGGACCTAAGTCTTGCCCCTATGATGGTTCACCCTATTCACCTGATGCCAGCTATTCAGATGAATCAACTACTTATATGGGCACTACTTTTTTTGTTTGCACATGTTGCACCCCCTCATGTATCTGTTGTTGTTGCACTTCCCTCTCCTATTTTCGCAGCTCTTGTTCCTTTTGAAGTTGCTTCCTTGGCTCATGCAACTCGTTGTATGCTTCTTTCATTCTCTTCTTGTCCTTCTACCTACATGTGATTCGCTTGTCGCATTGCAACCTCTTTGCCTCTATAGCCATAGTTGCTTTCTCTACAAGTGGATCTGCTCAAAACTTGCAGGTTTTCTCCTCCTCCATGCGATCAACAATATTCCTCTTCCCTCTGTTGCTCATTAGTATGCTTGGCTCTGTTGCCACTGTTGCTACTGCTACTACTATTGGTGCTCTCCTTGATGCTACTTCATGCAGCTTCACTAACCACTCTACTGTGAATCTAACATGCTCACTCAGTTTGGAGAAACTGTAGCAATAACTCCATGGGTCCTCCTCAGCCCAATGAAATGCCCCGTAGATCTAGTTGAGCTGAACTCTCATGCAATGATCCTTCAAAATTCAATGTGGGTCATATGGATTGTAGCTTCGGAGGTCAAATGTGTACTTCTTCATTATTTTTTCTTCGACATCCACTTGCTTAATACTCTAGATCTCATATAACCCAATCTACAATGGAAGAGTGGGTCAAGGTTCATTCTTCTTTTGCTATAGTATAGCTACCAATCCTGCTGAGATGTGATATGCTACTTCCTGCATCACAAGTACGTCCAAGGAAAACTTTCGCAAAACATGCGGATGCTTCTCCACACTGAACATTTACATGAAAGTGTCAGACGGTGAGGCATACCAATCTGTAATGGCTATAAATGCCTCCATTTCTTCCTTTGACATGCATGGTGGATCATGTTCGAGTATCATCTTGTGCACAGCGACGAAAATATGATCAGGTAGCCGTGTGATTACTCATTTGAAGCTGCATTCGGATAACAACTTAAAATATGTGTTCGCAGCAGTCTCCACTAGTGACCATGCCCACTCCAAGCCTAGGAGCTCTTGTCAGGCACAAACTACATCCATGATGTAGGTAGACATGTAAATCTCTACATTCATACCTCCGGGTGACTGTTGAGCCTTTGTTACTTGCTCCTTCAGATGATGAGCCTGTATGTTGGACTAGTTACGTGGTTTCCATTCTCTAGCCAATTGGTCTAGTGAAACTACCCAAATCTATGGGAAGGTTTCCATGATTTCTTGGCCATACAGTCTACAAGAAAATATGATCAAGTATTTGTATTCCTTCCTCAGTATATTTGTATTGTAGACCTGTTTTGGTGTCATCCAGAAATGAGTTGGCTACTTTACCCAATCCTTTAGAATTTCTAAAGTTAGCACTATTGTTGGGTAAACTGAATGGAGTCTCCATGATAGTCATGGGCTTTGACATCTAATACATCTCATCATAATCTTATTCCTAGAAGGTCGCAAGCTTCGTCCCATTCACACTGCTCAAGGTCATAGTCTCAGGATCAGTGTGAGATATGATCTAATGTATCATGTCTGCGCGTGGGAACGTGGGATATATTCATGCAATCGGGTACAAGATGAACTTGTGAATGTTCATGTAAACTTGACAGTCTTCGAGGTGTTCCCCAAAAGTGCCTACAAATGTTTCATTTACCTCTTACCACTTCAATTTGATGTCCTTGTCTAGATACAACTTTATGTTCTGAGATCCTCTTCTCTTGGAAGCCATTGAGACAGATGAGCACCTAAAAGATCTAGAGATAAGCAACATGCATGGAAAGAAATCTATTAGCAAAACCGAAGAAAACTATGGGGAATGTCACAACACATACCTTAGAAACTGATGAGCAATATTGCACAATTTCTTCTGGGAGGCTGGGTGGTTGACTGCCACAACTGCGCAAAAGACTATTTCAGCTATCTGGGAGGTAGTACTGGTTGTTGGATATGCGTAATGTGCAATCCAGACTGGCTCCTAGCTGATGGGATTGCACAATGCACTGTTCGAGCTGGGAAGGGCTGTAGGCCCAGGAAATGAATTGTGAAATTTCGTGGGCCAGCAATCATTATCTTCCAAAAATGTGCAAAACAATCCTGGAGGCTAGTTATGGGAAATAATGCACATTTTTGGAGAGGAAGGCAGAGCCTTCCTTCACATATTTCGCCATGCAGTCCGAGTGAGGCCATCTCCGGGCCAAGGTTGGCCCAACTCGCCAATGGGAAACTGAAAGAAAATAAGACAGTGAATGCATGGAGACATTAAGTGATAACAAAAGTGATTAACATTGCAAGCAAAACATGAATGAAATATTCACCAAAGAGATCAACATACATGTGGGTGAAGCAATTTCCAAGTTCGATGAACATTCATTCAAAACAGTTTCATGCATGCAATAGTAGTGAGATAGAAAACAAAACTGAAACAGATCTAGCACATGCTAGTATACATGTAAAGATAGAAACCATTCAAAAAAATCAAGCAAACAACACTCACACAAGTGAATACACAAAAAGCGACAAAAATGCTGAAAAAGACAAGTTGTGGCCACTTACCCATGAATAAGTGAGTTGAATGTGTCGAAGAGTCCTGGATGTGTTGTGTAATGTCAAATCTTCAAGATGGATGTGAAAGAATGATCTCTAATGCATTGAATAAATAATTTTGGGCTCATGACATGCATGCCACAAATCTAGGAAAAGGTGACACTTGGAGGGAAACTTCTAAAACAACTTTGCATGTAACACCCTCCTGCGAAAAATACTTCTCTGAATGATGGGATGAATTTTTCATGTTGCCTTTTGCTATTTCATGAAGAACAAGTCATGCATGCATGCTAGTCAAGTTTGCTTGGTCCCAGGTGGAACTAGTCAACTAGACTGCTCATGCATGCAGTTGCTCAACTGCTTGAGAAAAATTTGCATCATGGCTAGGAGATGTACTGACTTCCTAGGGTTTTTGCACAATTTCTAGGCAAAGCAGCTGACTTCTACCCAAATTTGCACAAATTTTGTGCTAAGTAGCCCTACTGGGGAAATTTGTGCAATTTCTGCTGGGAGTGTTGGCTTGCAGAATTGCACAATTCTGGGGCCCAGCAGGCTACCAGATAGAATTGCACAATTTCTAGAGGGAAGGTTGGTTACGGTCCAAAAATCTACAATTTTCTTAGGGAAGTTGCTCACCTTGCAGCTGAACGAAATCCGGTTGAACAGCTGGTGAGGGGAATGCATCAAGTTGTTCTCGACACGCTGCCTTTGTGCATGAAAAAAAATGAAGCTTATGTACTCGATGAAGTAAGACAAAGTTCTATGAATGGCTGGTAGGGAGGCTAGAAAACGGGCTAAGGAAAAATTTTGGAGGGTGGTTGTAGCCGCTACAACAAAAGGAAAGAGGTAGAAGACATAGATGGATGAAGATTACAAAATCCAAAAGTGTACAGGATGTGGGTGTCATGTAGGAGAAAGTGAATGAGATGGGAAAAGAATTGAATGATCTGAAATTAAGAGAGTAAATCATGAGGGGAAAGCTACAGGAAAAAAACACCATGATAATAGAGGTTTATCCATGAAAGATATACAAGGTAGGAAGCCATCTAAATCCTATGTTATTTTACTCAAACATAAGTGGCTGTAGCTTCAAATTAAGACATTAGCACAATATGGCTCATTATTCTACCAAGGGTACAAGAAATTCATCAACTTTGCAAAAGGAAAGTATTGGGGATAGAGCCAAGCTAGTTGAGATTTACATGCATAGTTTAATCCTCACAAACATGAATTTATGGGACCTCAAATTAAGGTTGTGAGACATGCAAGTTATTACATTGGACTCTTGGCTGACCCATGAGGAGACCAAGGATGAAGAAGTACAAAGAGTGATGACAAAAGAAGAAAAGAAACCCTTATATATTAGGGCAGAATTAGTGATCCCCAAGGTTGCCACCATAAACCATAATCTAATATCCTTTGATCTTGTATTGCCACCTAAGTACATAGCATCCCAAGAGAAATCCATCCTGAATTTTGAAGAGACTTTTAAGATGTTGGGGACAAAGAGTCAGCAAGCTTGTGAGAGAATATGGCAGGGCTTGCCTCATAGTTTACAAATCAGAGAATATCACTCCCCATAAATACTAAAGAATGCCTTGGAGAAACCCCCCTATACAAGACAATCATGCAAAGGCTGAAGATCAGGTTGATATGCCTCAAAACCATTCCTCCCTTACTATTGGGCTTGCAAGAAGGTAGAAACCAGGCAGAGGAACAACAAGAATGGGCAGATATAGAGGAAAATTTAGGTTTCTATTTGCAAGAAGGAACATCATTTATAGTGCCTTGGATGTTAGAGAGCTCAGTGGGGCCATGAATGAACTTCATATCAGTGACTGAGTTGCTCAGATGGTGAGAAAAATTTTTAGCAAGGAGTTGATGATGGGTCCCATCAATAGGTATCTTTAGGAGTTAATTGTTATATACTCCAACCCTTAAAACTATCCTTTTCTCACATTAATTTACATTTTTAGAAATAATGTGCTTACTAGGAATAATAAAAGGTGCTTTTCATATTGTATGGCCTAATGTGAGTAATATGCAAGTGAAAGAAGCATTTTCAAAGATATTTACTATACAGGGGCTTGATGAAGACGCTTAGAGAAAATATAGGGATTTTATCCACCTCATTAACTCCGTAACTCAGCTTGATATCATAGAATCCTCTCCAAAAAAATTATTTCAATATCAACTAAGGAACTCTAGTTGAATGACAAGGTGAAAGGGAACCAAATCGACAAATATTGATATTTTGGAGGGAAACACTCCTCCTTTCATGGAAGTTTCCCCTCAATCATTATTGTATAATTAAGCTTGTTGAAAGGCTCATTAGGAATTTTTTGTTACAGCTAGGAGTAACCGCTGAGAGACTAGAACTTGAAATTGTTATTTTAGCTTTCATATTATGTATAAGACTATTATTTTTAGTTAATGAGTAGATTACCATTGATTTTCATCTAAGTTAGTTTTGGAGGGTTGAAACCCTTCGATTTGGGCCCATCCCAATGGAATAGTCCCTATCTTGTATTTTCTTCACTGTACTTGTTTCAAAGCATTGCAATCCTTCTCTTATTTTAGTAGATATTGTATCATAAAAACATGTAATTGGAGGCATGCTTATCATCTCTCCTGTGTGAAGAGTGATGGGAAAGATATAAAATAAAAACTCAAAAATATGTGTTTATGGTTTCTTGGAAATGGGTAGATGTTGGCTTTCCTACTTATTCTCTACAATTTAGGAGTTAGTGGCATAAAATTGAGTGATTAGATTAGTGTTGTGGGATAAAACAAATCTTAATAAAATTCAACTCATATTTTCCATAATAATTTGTCTCACTACATTATTGATCATTCGATGCATGTATCTATCTAGATGTAGGGGTTGTGTTGATCTACAGGGGTGGGAACACCTTTCCACATCATGCTAGGATTTTCAACATTCCTCTTAGGGGCCTCATTCTGTTTCCAAATTCTTTATTTGAATTCACTCAATTAAGGCAAATGAAGGACACTGTGGGCATCAACATTGGTGCAAGATAAACCTTCGAGGGGTACTAAGCTTGGGTAAAGGGCTCCTAAGTCCTTCATTCATCATGTTCTACCTTCATCCACCTCTCTCCACCTCTAAGGCACCATGCCCATCCTTAAAATTCTCTCGAACCCCCTCTTGTAGCAAAACATGGTTTCCTGTAGAAATACAAGCCCTCCTACAACACCTCCTATAGCAACCCTATAGCTTTGATTTATTCAACCAATTTTGCTCCAAAGTTGGACTTTTCACTAGTTAAGTTAAATAATAACCCATACACTATGATTTCATAATTAGGGAAGACCTTAGGACCACTCCAACTTCATCCTTCCATCACTGCAACCATCAGATAGAAAAACAAAGTTAGATTTAGCATTTTTTTCTTCATAGTCATGTTAAATACATGATTTCTCAATTTTAGCAAATGGGAGTTGATAAGTGATGCATGCAAAGTAGCTTATTTACCCGAATCAACTGTGAAAATAGAGTAGCATGATTTATTTCTGCAAACATATTAGTTTTCTTCCTTATGTAATTTTAATTAGCATTTACATTTCATGAATGGTAAGCATAGTATTATGATTTATTTATGCCACTAAATTAGCCTATTATCCCTTATGCAATATCAATTAGAATTTACATTTGATGATTGACATTTTCACCTTGGTACTAGAATCATGTTCATTTATGCTTTCATAAGAGGTTTTCACTACAATTAGTTGGAGGAATGGTCTCTAAAGACCCTAATATGATTTCATGAATAGGAGCAACATGAATAGAACCTAACCTATTGTTCATATAGAAATTTCACCTCTAAGTTTGTACGAACCTTTGGTCGATAATTAAAGTTGAGAAGCCCTTGGGAGTTGCAACATCCTTGGTGCAATACCAGGGCTCGTCATATACCTTAAAAGTAATTATAATAAGAGGATTTTGTTGGATGAAATTTTTATTTAAGGGATATCCATCATATATAATATTTACTAAAATTTCCTCTAATAAAATGGTTGATCCATTCATTAACAATCAAGCCAAACCATAATCACTAAGATTGAAATCAGCGAAAGAGGGATAATTAAAAAAACTTAACAAAACGTTCTCTAGGTGATTTTGGTTTATTAATTTCTTGATTTAGCACCAGATCCCAAATTTAACTATGATGGGCCCAATAGAATTGTTGGTAGTGATTATGAAGTTAGATAAGGTTCATGGGACCAATTTAGAGTAGATACTTTAATTAGATAATTCTACATTGAAATTTCAATTAAAATATAACATAATCTTAAAGAAGAAAAATGAGAAGCAATTAAAGAGAGAGTTTCTTTATGATTTTAAATTGTTCTATTAATTATTCCTTCTGTTCCAAATACAAGGCACATTAAAGGAAATCAAAACTAGTATCTGCATACAATATAAATATGTTGGAAGATAAAAAAATTATTAGGTGAGGTGCCCCTATAATTTAATGATGGTAAAGACAAAAAATTTCTCATGCGAGATGAGATGCAACTAAAAATAGAAGACTAAGCATAACGAATGGAAATAATTGAATTACAATATGCCCCATCACCTAGTCTAGGAATACAAACAATCATGGGAAAACCTCATTGAGGTGGGTCCATATCTTTTTCCATATATTTCATTGAGGTTGATCCATCTATTTTTTCATGGATTTCATTGAGGTGTATCTTTGTATTTTTCATAGATTTCATCATAGGTTTTTAGTCTACTAGGTTTATATTTCCTCTATAACTTGTGAAACTCTGCATAATAATTTAATAAACAATTTTAGATTTTACTAAAAGAAAATTATCATATTTTGTTCAAATTTTTGTTTCAAACCTTTCATAACAAAAAACTATTAATGACTGTCTGATACAAGTGTATATTTGTGGCCACCCCTCCCCCATTCCACCTAGAACTCCAGTCGGTTTCATCTGTTTTCTTGATTGTAGCAAAATTTACTATGTTTAGCAGTTTTTTGGGCCCTCGACTTTCAGAGTTGTTTTGACCCCTAAACAAAATATTTTGAGGTCCACAAAAAATCCATAGCCATAGGTAAGGGCTTACATAAAATCATGTAGTACTCTAAGAGATATTTCCAACGAGGTATTGTACACGCCAAATTGAGATCATGTGACCAAGTTACGACCTTGGGAATTTGGTTATGTAACTAACCCTAAAAGGGCCCACAAACTCTTGGTGTTCCATCTCTCGCGATTAGGGTTTTGGTTGTTTAGGTTTCCCCTTGTTTTTCAATAATAAAAAGGCTATTGATTCTCACTTTAACATAGTTCAGAGGCATGTAGCCACCACAACTCTTCTCATATATAAGTTACCATTGCCCAAGCTAGTTTATTTCCATTTTGTATGTGAGCATATTTAAGTTGTTTGATATTAATGAAATGAAGTTTTACTTTTGATACATCTCAGTGTTTATGTTTATATCTATATTTTTTTTCATTATTATATAAGTTTGCATCAATGGTGTTAGACCAATCTTATATTTCTATGTTTTTCTTTGCATGTCCCGAACAAGGTTAGGCTATAAGGAGTTAGTGTTCAAACTGGTTGAACCTTTACAAGAACAAACTCATAGACCCCGATGACCTCCCATGATGGAAGAAAATAAAGATGAGAGAGAAGGAGATCATTTCAAAATATTGCTTTAGGAAGCCCTTGAGTGACAAAGAAATTCCAAGATGGATAATGTTTCCCAGATCCTTCGGAGGCTACCTAGAAGAAATAAATCTTCAGCTAGAAGTAACTCTGGAAGTACCACTCCCTTGAAGGTACAAGTCAACTTTGAAATTCCCATATTTGAACCAAAAGAAATGAAAACATTGTAGATATCTAGTTAATTCTATTGGAATGATGTTTTTCATTTCATGACTTTTCCAATGAGGAAAATATTTCTTTTTCACTCCTTAAAGCCACCTTCCATGTCAAGGACTGGTGGGAAACCTAGTATAAACGAAAGGACAATAGTGAACCCTCATTGTTTTCAGTTGCACCCACTTGGAATACTTTTCAAGATGCCATCAAGGAACAATATTACCCTATCGGTAGCTACGAAGATAAATACATAAAGTAAACCACATTGTGGAAGGGAAGGGACTAAGATGTGTCGAACTTCACAAATACTTTTCATGCCCTTCACATGAAGTCATGTATTAAGGATTATGAGCAGCATTTGGTGCTCAAGTACCATAGTTGTCTACGCTAATACATTTAGGATGAGATTGAGTTCCTAGACACCTCCTATCTTGGTATTGTTTATCGATACGTTGTCAAGATCGAGTAGAGATTTACATAGAAAAAGAGATATTTTGGATGTGCAAATTTGAAACAAGGGAAAGGTGCCCCAAACTACAAAAAAAGGACAAAGGCAAGGTGGGGCAACCTATGACAACCTGCCAAAGCTGTAAGAAAAGCACAACACCACAAATATAAGGAAGGACACAGGGAATTGGTGTGAGTTCCATAAGAGCCCAACTCACAACACAAGTGAGTATCGAGCCAAGCAGTCACTAGTGGCCAAGATGAAAGCTTTCGAAAGAGATCTCACTCTTATCCAAAACTTGAAAATGGAAACAATAAAGCGAAACAAATTATTGATGCATAGATAAGTGCCACTGTTTCCACCACCAAGATAAAAAATACTTAGCCCAAAGACCTATAGGAGTGAGAGAGGCTCTTCAACTCATCGATGTGGGTGAAGGGTTCTCGACTACAGTTCATTATTAACAGTTTAAGCCAAAAGAACCTCATTTTAGTAGAGGTCATGAAGTAGTTGGGCCTACAGGAAACACCACACCCATATATGTATACTATTGGGTGGCATCACGAAGGATGAGATCTCCATGTCAACCAGCAATATCGCCTTCCCAACAACATCAACCGTTTTAGGGATGAGGTATTGTGTTATGTTTGTCCTCTTGAAGTGTGTGATGTATTATTAGGCCAAAAATACTTGTGGAAGCATCATGTTGTGTATGATTCTAAGCCTCACACTATTATTATTTCTTTGGGAAATAACTTATATAGGATACCGTAGGTAGCACTGCCTACTGCCATCTCTTTGATCTCTGTGAAGCAATGAAGTAAGATTATTTCCCAAATCAGGAAATGTATCTTCCTTATGATTCAGCCTTAGGGAGAAAAGAATATTGTGGCCACATCCACGACTTCTAGACAAGGGTCCTCTACACGACAGCAACAGATGGACAAGGTCGTGGAGGAGTATAGGGACATCTTCACCACACCAACAGGGGTACCCCTACATTGTCAAGTCAAGAATTAAATTAATCTCACCTCAGGCACACCACTACCCAATAGAATTATCTATCAGTACTCCGTTGTGGAGAATAATGAAATTAAGAGGTAGATTCAAAAGCTGTTACAGAACGGTCACATTAGGCCAAGTTCATCACCATGTGGGAGCCTGATCATGTTGGTACAAAAGAAGGATGGGACCTCGAGACTCTATATTGACTATTGATCATTGAATAAGATCACTCTTTGGAATAGATTTCCAATCTCATGGATTGATGACCTTCTAGAAGAGCTCAAGGGGACCAAATATTTCACCAAGGTTGACTTAAAGTCCCATTATCACCATGTACCAATCAAACCCTATGATGTGTAGAAGATTGCCTTCAAATCCAAGGAGGGCCTTTTTGAATGGTTGATCATGCCTTTCAAGTTAATGAATTCCCCTAGAACCTTCATGAGGTTGATGGATGACATATTGTGGCCCTTCACCAACTCAGTCATGGTAGTGTATTTGGACAACATCTTGATCTTTCAACCAAATTTTGGAAGCGAACCTCCACCATATTTGACAGGTCATCCAAACCCTATGACAACACAAATTGTGTGCCAATTTGGAGAAGTGCACTTTTGGTATATGCCTTGTTCAATATCTGAGGTACATAATTGATGAGTGGGGTGGGCATGTAGACCCGACTAAGATACAATTTATTTAGGATTGGCCAACCCAAACCACTCTAATAGAGTTCTGTAGCTTTCTTGACCTTGCCAATTTCTACCACAGGTTTGTGTTGGGGTTCTCTCATATCACTTGGACGTTAAGTCAAGTCACCAAGGGTAAAGTGAAAGAAAATCTCTTTTGGTATGAATCCCAGCAAAAGGAGTTTTACCAAGTCGAAGCATTTCCTATGCTTTTCACTAGTGCTTACATTACCATACCTTTAATATCCGTTTAAGAATGAGACAAATGCCTCTGATTATGCTATTGTTGCAGTTCTTACCAAGTGGGGGAATCTAGTGGCATATAATAGTGAGACACTTTGAGTCACAGTCTTAAAGTATCCCACCTATGATAAAGAGATGTATTCCATTGTGCATGCCTATCAGCAATTGAAACACTACATTCTAGTGAAGGAAATAATCATCCACTTAGACTGTTGACCCCTACAGTTCATGCAAACACAAGGAAAGTTACAGAGCATCCACCATTGAAAATGGTCCACATACCTACAATAGTTCCATCTAAACATTAAGAAAAAGAATGGAAACACCAATACTATTGCAGAATACCTCAGCCAACCGCCGATCATGGTGCTAACCACTGTGCTAAAGTCTTATGGACACGAGACTTTGAGGTGGCCTTATCTTTACAAGAGTGATCTAGAATTTGGCAACGCATACCAAATTCTCTTGGAAGGCAAGAAAGTTGATAATTTTCACGTCTAGGGTGCACTGTTATGCCATCTAGGACACCTTTGTGTTTCTTCAAGTGAGTGTGCCAAGATGATTTGGGAGGATCACTACAGTCCATTTGCTAGACATTTTGGAGTAGAGAAAATAGGGGCAAGGTTTTAGAAGCTTTTTTATTGGTCGAACCTTTGACATGATGTTTAGAAGTACATTAGATCGTACATTTCCTATTCCATTTCCAAGCCAACCATAAAGAAGAAAGGCCTATATACTCCTCTAAATACTCCTAGTGGGCCTTGGGAATCCATGTCCATGGATTACATCTCAAGCCTTCCTTCTACTAACCATGGAAAGAAATACATTTTTCGTGATCTTCGACAAATTCTCTAAGATGGCCATTCTGGAGGCTTGCAAGAAGAGTATCATAGTAGAAGCCAATGGTGAGCTCTTCTTTGAACGAGTGTTGGTACACTTTGGTATCCCACATGTATTATCTAATATTGGACAGTAGGTTTGTGAGTACATTTAGGTCAAGCCTCTAGTTGATGTTGGATAACATACTCACTAAGTCCACGAACTTCCATCCCCAAACTGATGGCCAAACAGAGGTAATAAACTAGATGATCATGAACATTTTCTACATGCACAACTCAAATCATCCATACACATGGGATCAAATCCTCCCTTATTTATAGCATAGTTACAATAAGTCTCTCCATAGCTCAACTAGCCACAACCCCATTCAAGTGGGATTAGCATTCTAGGCACTATGTCCCATTGACGTGTCCATACCATTTTTAGCAACTTAGGTAGATTTAGATCATGTTTAAGCAAAAGATGAGAGGGCTAACAACTTCATTGAGCACATTCAACACATCCAGCAGTAGGTCTATGGCATATTGGACAAATTCAATGCTAATTAGAAGCAACATCATGATCATCATCAACTACCAGACTATTTCTAGGTGGGCAAAAAAATTTGGTTACATCATGAGAGGGAGTGCCTCGTTGGGCCTCACCACAAAATTTTCCCACTCCGATATGTGTCAGACACCATCACCAAGGCCATAGGAGGGTAGCAGAGGATCCAACTATATTGATTTTTCAAAGTAGGCCAACTTTTTCACCAGGGCAAGTGGTTCACCAAGGACAAGGTTCAGCAAACATTTCCTCACCTCATGGAGGATCTGCACATAATGGGTACCATTGCTTCCTAATGGGAAAGGACTGATCCAGGTGGATATCAGTGGCCACCCACCTATTCCACATATACCTCCAATATTTTTTATTTGTTTCCTTTACTATAACAACATTTACTATTTTTAGAAGTTTTTTCAAGTCCCGAGCTTTCAGCGCTATTTTGACCCCCCAAACAACATTTTTTTGAGCTCCGTAGTAGGTCCATAACCATAAGTAGGGGCCTACAACAAATGCTGCAGTGCTCAGAGAGATATTTCCAGCAAGGTACACGCCAAACATAGATCATATGACTAAGTTATGGCCCTAAGAGGTTGGCTACCCAACTAACCCCAATGGGGCCTAGAAACTCTAGGTGTTCCATCTCCTTGCGTGAGGGTTTTGGTTTTTAGGCTTTCCCCTTGTTGTTCAATAATAAAAAGGCCCTTGAGACTCATTGTAAGACAATTTAGAGGCATGTAGCTACCACATCTATTCTCAGAGATAAGCTACCATCGCTCGAGCTAGTTTATTTCTATTTTGTATGTGAGCATATTTCAGCTCTTTGATATTGGTGAAATGAAGTTTTATTTCTACTAATTGGTGTTTATTTTTGTATCTATATACTATTGCATTCCTATATAAGTCTAGATCACTATATGAACATAAAACCTAATGAAAATATTTTTAACTTAAGAAAAGAAGACTATAAAACATTTACCAAAGCTAAAGTGAGTTCTTACTAATATGTTTTATTTACACATGTTATTTCTAATTTTGTTTTAGTTATGAGGGAAAGATAAAGGACCATTAGAACAACTAAACCCCATTTCTTCATACTTACTTTCTTTCTATTTACTTTGTAAATTTGTAGTTAAGATATGTATGAAAACTTATATATTGTTAGGTTGTTACGCTAAGTTGTCCTCATGGGACAGATGCACCTATTCTATTTGATGAGGTGGCATCCAATATTTTAGAATAGATACACATGTTTAAATATCTAAGAGCTATTGGTTACAACTCCATTTTGATTCATGGATATATTTTGCAAGGTCGAGAGATATAAAAGCAAGAGAGCCCTGATCATAAAAATCTATCGGGCCTGTATATTGTTACCCAACACATGTATTACTAATAATAATTTTTCTTTGTTACAATATATGCCAAATTTATTGCCAAGGACCTATGTCTCATTGATGTATGGGATGGAATGGAATTATTAAAGACATATAGAGAAATATATGTGATGTTTCTCTATTTGTGTGATTATATGTAATATGAACTAAACTAAAACCTTGTGTGTTCATAATTTTCAATACAATAATCCGATGTTGTATTAACACCTATGGAGTAAGGTGAAATTTAAAACATGTTTTTCACAAATTTTGCAAAAGGCATCAGTTGAAAGGGGAACCACTAAAATATTTGATGTGTGCAAGAGCTACGAATTATGATGTAGCTTTCAGTGCGAGGAGACATGTAGTTGACAATTGAAATAATCTCATCCACCAATATCCAAATAGTAATGTGGTTTGGTGAGGGAGGGGAATTGTAGTTTAATTGGCTTAAGAAATTTACATTATTGAATTGTGCAGGGTAGAGCTAGTAAATTGAGGAGGAGCTACAATTGAGACCACCCCCCCACTATTGATGTGAAGGGTCACCCCACTCCCCTGCACTATCCATGAGAGTCATGGACTTGGAACAATAAATATTTTTCATTGGATAATTTTGGTGGAACCTCCTTCGATAACCACAAGTGAAAACCACCCCAGTACGTTTTAAGACTATAGAGAAATTACCTACAAATGATTTCTTCAAATAAGAAAATAAATAATGGCAATAACATAAACAAATATACACAAATATTTTCCCCTGGATCCCAAAACTGAGACTATTAGATTGATTTTTTGTTATGTTCCTTTAAATTCTACAATACATATATATACATATCAAAGAATTCATAAACCCTAATCCATTAACACTAGATTACAACATAATCGTAATTCCCTTGGCAGGATCCAGAAAATACAAATGGAAGAAAACCATCATGCCCAAAACCATGTGCAAAACCCATGCACAAAACCATGGGTAGGTCCACCATTTATATTTGGGTTTTCCCCCATCCTTGGGCTGACATTAAAAAATAAAACTTGGGGCCCTGCTGCTCCCCATGAAAACGCTCAATAGGGGGGGCTCCACCCCCCTTTTGACCCCGTTGCTACACCCGTTGCAACATACAACATGTGGAGCTAGTCGTGGAATGAATATAACACATAGCCAACATTCTCCCACTTGTTGTTTTCTTTTCACCCACTGGGTCAGAAGAGAGCTTAATCATTGGTCCAGTCCTCCAACACCCATTGTTTCTTGACACCAAGAAAACTTCTCAGTTCTCAAATAATTTGTCAATTCATCTGCAACATTCTTCAAAGCATCTACCTTTACTACAAAGACTTTTTTGTCCTCAAACATATCCCTCACAATGTGATGATTAAGATCAATGTGATTTATCTTTGAATAATAAGCAGGGTTCTTTTCCAAGAAAATTTTACTTTTCTTGTCATAGTCTATCCTTATACCTCATTGTACAAAACCCATTCTTGAACACATTCTGTGCAACCAAACTTCTTCCTTGATTGTAATACTGGCTACCATGTATTCTTCCTCTGTAGTTGAAAGTGCCACTAAAAAGCATCTCTTTCTCATCCAACTAACTGGTCCTCCATATAGGTTAAACGCATACCCACTTGTAGATCTTCTTTGATCCATATCTCTTGCCCAATCTGCATTGGAAAATCCATGAATATCCAAAAAATTGTCTAATCCTCGTCTTGCTTTGTAGCACAATCCATAATCATTAGCACCACGTGAATACTTGAAAAACCACTTCACTATTTTCCAATGCTCCTTCCTTGGTTTTGACATAAACATGCTCAATACACCCACTACATGTCCAATTTTTGTTCTAGTATAGAACATTTCATACATCAGGTTACTAAATGCACTCGCGTATCGAACATGTGACATGTCCTCTTCCTCTTCTTGTGTCTTAGGACATTGTTCAGCAGATTACTTTACACCTACAAGAATAGGAACCTTCATCGGTTTACTACCTTGCATATTAAACCTATGCAATATTATCTAGATATACATCCTTTGGTTTAATGAGACCTTCCTCTTTACCCAATCTCGTTTAATTTCCATGCCCAAAATATTGTTTGCAGCACAAATATCCTTCATATCAAACTTGGAGGACAATTGTGTCTTCAAATCCTGGAAAATTTCTTTGTCATTTCCAATTAGCAACATATCATCCACATACAAGACCAAATAAATAACATGGTTGCCAATTAATTAAAATACACACAGTGATCCACTTTTCTCCTTGTGAAGCCAAGTCCCTGTATATATATGTATCAAAAATTTGAAACCACATCCTTGGTGACTATTTGAACCATAAAAAGACGTTTTGAACTATAAATGAGACATAGTACATAGACTTACCCAGTGATGGAACCGACATTGTTCCAAGCACATCATAGTGTACAAGCTTTAATATCCATTTTTCCCTCTTAGAGCCATAGGCGAAACTCACCTGATTCTACTTCCCATATACAAAATTTTAATAGAAATCAAAATCTAGAGAGTAAATAGAAATACCTTCTACCATACGATTACTATACATTATTAGAAGGCCATTCTCTCCAATATGTCCAAGACTTTGATGTCATAGCATGGCATTTTCTCCAGAGACCACTAGGAGTTTCTTCTCCACTTTCACAAACCACGGAACTATTTCACCCATCAATAATATTCTTATCCATAATCATGTATAGAGTTCCAATCTGAACTCCCTGCATCAATATTAGTGCTCCTAGAACCATCTTGTAGGCATCTTTATCGAACATTGTTTTTGCACCTACATCATCCATCTTTGTTATAAAAATACGATTTTTGGCCAACAAAGGAGTATGGGGAACACTAGTAAGTGTCCTAATCCTTCCACCTTGTAGCTTCAACTTGAATTTTCCACCTTTAATGATTTTGGTCTTCATGTCATCCCCTAAGAAGACATCACCACCATCATATTTCACATACTTGCAAAATGACTCCCTATGGTGAGTGAAGTGAAAGGATGCACCTGAGTCAATCAACCATACCTCATGATATACATGTGTACTTGAATAAGAAGCTAAGTAGATATACCTAGCTTCATCTGAGGTGGTTTTGCACCTCTACAGAAGGAGCATCATCAGATACCTTTCCTTTCTTAGGATTCTTACATCTACAATCCTTTTAGTAGTTCCCTTCCTTTCCACATTTCTAGTACACCTTTACAGGTTTTCTGGAGATTTAGATATTCCTCTAGATTTAGATCTCCCACTAAAGGACATATTTTTGTTTATGTTCTGGGAGCATCCTCGTATAGAAAAGGCATCACCATTATGGCCCTCCATATTTTTCCATATCATCTCCTTCAACAACAAGGATGAGACTATTTCATCAAACTTTAAGGTATTTGTATTGCTACCTATAGAAACAACCAAACTATCCCATGAATCTTGTAGAGAACACAAAAAACCAATGAACTTATATTCATCTAAATTTTATATCAAAGAATAACAATTGGCTTACCAGAATATTAAAGGTGTTCAGATGCTCTGTTACTGAGTCTCCATCTTTCATCATCAGGTTATATAACATTTTCTGCAAGAATAGTTTGTTCACTAGAGTCTTAGATTGGCACAAAGTCCCTAACTTTTCCCAAAAATCCTTTGTCATAGCTTCCCTTGGTACATTCCAAAATATTGAATCTTAGCTACACAACCATATTTTTCTCCTTTCCTTTTGATCTAACTTCACCCAGTATTCTACTAATATTGTCGTTGGTTTATTACCCAGATCTACTATGATCCACTGATCTTTATCAACCAACAGATCCTCCATCTTGAGCTTTCACAACTCAATAATATGACCATTAAATTTATCCACCTCTATCTTTCCACTGCTCTACATCTTCTTTCACTGCAATAATATATCCCACAGATCCCCCACTGAACAGGGTCTACCAAAAGCTCGAAGAAAACCACTCAGTAATAGAGGCTTCCCCTCGAAGCTGAAACAACTCTAATACCAAAGGTAGGTTTTAACCCTATATAGAAATTGCCTGAAAATTAATTCTTCAAATTGAAAAAAAAAACAATGGCAAGAACATAAAACAAATATACATAAATATTTCCCTTGGATCCCAAAACTGAGACTACCAAATTGATTTTTCATTATGCTCCTTTCAATATTATAATACATATATATACATGTCGAATCATTCATAAACCCCAATCTATTAACCTTGGATTAGAACATAACCATAGTTCCTTTGACTATTTCTACAGAATACCATCGGTAGAAAATCATCATGCCCAAAACCATATGCAAAACCAATGCACAAAACTATGGGTAGGTCTTCCCACCATCTTTGGGTCTACCCCCCATCCATGAGTCTGCATAAAAATAAAAAATGTCGAGGCGCTCAAAAAAATATAACACATACCCAACGTTAAAGGGTACCCACCTACAATCAATATGCACCATCAATTTGCATATACGACAATGGTCATCGATAAAAACAACACCAAGTCACCGAATTTTTGAATAGCTATTAGAGTTGAACACTCGATTCAGGGTTTTGAATTGTGATGTCCGGAGCTTTAGAATACCGATAAGGTTTTAAGCACCAAAATTTTCATTCTATAGGTAGACCAAGAGAACTGTAGGCCATAGAGTACCTAAGCATGCAAATTATTCAAATAAAGCCCCCACCACAATAAATGACTACATAATGTGGAATCGGAATAGAAAATTATGTAGAGATTGAGGCTCAATAAAAATTTTAGAAGAATCGTTGAGTTTTTGTTGCAAATATTCAACCCATAAGTGGAGGGAAAGAAAGAAATGGGATGGATTAGGACATAAGGATGGAGTTGAGGTGCATCTAAGAAATAATGAAAGACATGGAGATAACCGAGAGAAGGCAACCTAATTTGGGAGACATCAATCAGAGAAAAGATATCAGCTTAGAAGAGGAGACAAAAGGGGCTCGAAGAAGAGAGTCAATAGAGGAACAAGTGATAATGATGTTTACAGAAGTAGGGTCTAGACTGAAGATGGAGGTGTCATGTATGATGGTAACGTAAATGTGTAAGAATTTCTTGATTATATCAACACACAAGATGGGTACATTGATTATGATGATGCAGAGGATGACTCGAAGGTCAAATATGTAGTGACCAGACTAAGGGGACACACAATGTTATGGTGGGATGAATTGTAGGCATACTGGAGGAAGAAGAGAAAGGAAAATATTAATAAGATATAGGACATTATGTAGGTAAGTTTAAAATAAAATTCAGACCCAAGGATTACCAACCGATTTGTTTAGCTAACTGCTAAATCATAAGGAACAAAACTATGAAAGTGAAGGAGTACATTAAAGAATTTTACCGACTAAAAAATTAGAGCATGCCATACAAAGGAATATTTTGAGAAAGTGGGAAAATAGATAAATGGCATGAGGTACAATATTAAGGATGTGATTAGCCTTTTTCCCCTAAAGACAATGGAGGATGCCTATTAGGTAGCCTTAAGAGAAGAAGAGAAATTGACTAGAAAACAAATCGAAAGGAATAAAGGAAGGAGTTCGAGTGAAGGGAAAAGGATCTTTCAGTTGACAAAGAGTCTAGAGTCCATGAGAAGAAGTGTGAAGCTCTAGAAACCATATTCCCAAAGGAGGAGATAGAAGGGGCAGAAGATTCCTCTCAAGAGGAAGAGTTAGAGGAAGAGAATTGAGGTGTTCCATATGTTGAAATAGAGGAAATATTTCATTGAACTATCTTGAAAATAAGATATCCAATCAAAGGGAGACTCATATTGTAGAAGCCAAAGAAAGAACACCAATGTGGAAACAATGAAAGAAACACTTGAGATGTGTCATTCATTAACACTAAAGAGAATCTTAGTAAAATATAAGAAAGGAAGTCATCAAGTAGCATATAGGAGGATTTTGTTCAGGAGAATATCCAAATCTAAGGGAAAGGCTAGAAAATGGTCACTGATAAAAATAGAACTGAAAATCTAGTCTCTACATAGATGGTCGATAAATTATGATTGCAAAGGATGGTGCATCCTAGTCCATCCCGAGCGCTTTCATTGTAGAAAGGACATCATATCTTTGTAGGTGAACAAAGTAGAGTTGGATTCCAAATTGGTAGCTATAAAGATGAAGTGTTGTGTGCCATTATGCCTATGGATATTTGTCACATATTGGTGTGGGGACCATAACAATATGACAGAAGAGATGTTGATGATGGAAGGAGAAATACTTACACTTTCGAAAAGGATAACTGTAGTCATGTGTTGCTTCCCCTAGGATAGGATGCAGTCAAAGATGAAGTAGACCAAAAAATGTTGATGATGAGTGGGAAAGATTTCTACAAGAATAAAGAAGAGGTGCAATTTGCTTCAATTGGTAAAGCTAGAGTTGTCCTTACAAATACAAATTTGAGCGAATTATATGTTGAAATTAAAGAACTACTAGATGAGTTTACTGACATCATTGTTAATGAGTTTCCAAGTTCCTTACCACTTGTAACAAGTCTTAGTCACCACATAGACCTAATACCAGGTGCATGTATACCACATAAAGAAGCCTATAGGATGACACCTAAGGAGAATGAAGAAATCATGAAATAGGATTAGGAGTTGTTGAATACATAACTTATCAAGGAGACCCTAAGCCCGTGTGTCGTACAAATAGTTTTGATCCACAAGAAGGATGGAGGATCAAGAATGTGTACAAATTCCAGAGCAATAATTAATCTAATGGTAAGATATAGATTTTATTTATCTCATATGGATGATGTAATGGCTTGTTTGAGTGGTGTAAATTACTTTTAAAAATCAGATCTAAAAAGTGGATATAACCATATCAGGATGAGAGAAGTTGATGAATGAAAGACTACCTTCAAAACCAATGATGGCTTATATGAGTGGTTGGTTATGCCTTTTGGCTTGACTAACACACCTAGTACACTGATGAGACTTATGAATGAAGTAGTTAAGGATTTTATTAGAAACTTTGTAATTATATATTTAGGTGATATTAACAATGTAAATTATCAAACGGGAATCATACCGAGTAACTATTTCTTTTAGGTAGCAAAAAATAATGCAATTTTGAAAAGTGTTAATACAATTACACCTTCTTTTTAGGAGCATACTTTTGACACTTCAAATTTTCTAATGTATCAAGTATGAACACTTTTTTTAAATGTTAGTGATTTTCATGCGGATTTTGAAAGGTGTTGATGCAACATCAACCCTTTTTTAAGAGAGCTTATTTACACTTTAAATATCTAATGTATTAAGCTTGGATAAGTTTTTTAAATGTTGATGACCTTCATGCAGATTTAGACAAGCATTAACATTTTTTTTAAACATATTTTTGACACTTTAAATTTTCTTATATCCTAAGTATGCACATTTTTTTTAAATGTTGATTATTTAACAATTTTTCAAATTTTCGTATTCCTCTTCCCGTTTTTTGTCCTAAGATGTTTGTTTTTTAATGGTTTTCCCAACATGTGTTTTCTATTTTCCTTTGCAATGATTTTTTATAATGAAAATTTCAATTTTCTTTGCAAATTAAAAAAAAAATTATGACATTAATATTAGATTTTAAGCTTCTACGGTGGTTTTTTGGAGCAGTATGATCCTGATTATCCATAGTACTATGTTCACTATGTCAACATTTCGAATCCCAAAGGGGGTCCATCATCTGGACTAAAAATGAATGATAGATTATGAATGATAGATTGAGAGAAGAATCTTCCGACCAGAATATATATAAAAAAACCTAAATAATTATAAATTTAAGTAAAAGCCAACTAATCCAAAGACTAACCTACATATATAAATTTCTTCAATTTAATTATTATTTTAATATTATAATTTATTTAATTTAATTTTTAAACTTGATTTATTAACTGTTATGAATTAGTGTATAATTAATAAATTAATTAATTAATGAGATATGATTAAATGAAATAATTTAATAGTTTTATTTTATAATGAATTGAGTTTATTTTATATGATTATTCTAATTTTATTTATTATATAGTTTATTTTAATTAGTATATAATTAATTTTTTTAATAAATTGTTTTTTTATTTTTAATTTAATTTAAAATCAAATTTTATTTTTTTCTTTGTACTAAAACAAATAATTAATCAATTCATTAATAATTAATCTAATTGTGATTAATATTAATTATTTGTATTTTATGAGTTGTTAGACTAAATTTATTTTATTTCTTCGATATTAAACCTAGTACCTAATTGTAAAGAAGTAAATTATTAATTAATTATAATTTTTGTTTTAATTTTAATAATTTTCGAAAATGTTAATTTAAAAACTATTTTACTATAATCTATAGTCAATAGAATAATGTTTTCGTTATATTGTATATAATAAAATAATTTTTATCCATTTTAAGATAAGGTTATTATGTAAATAATAATTAATTAATTCCTAAAAAAATTTAATATCACTAATATAGCTATCAACTAAGGAAAGGAGAGGAAGAAACCAGTGATACTACACCTCGAAAGATTTGGAGGGATTTGTATGTCTAATCAGGGGAAGCCAATTTCCACTGATCTCCTTTCCATTGTCCCTGTTGAGATTCTGAGGAAATTTCATAATTTCGATAACCTCTCTGATTTTCCTCTTTCACTAATGATCCTCTCTTGCAGTAATTCTGGCGTCCACTAAACACAGATGATGTTTGGTTTTGGATGAGTGTTCCACAAGGACTGATGTACGGGATCTCCCATTCTTAATATTTGCTCTGTGCTCTTTAAGTCTCATTTTCAAAGATCATCATGTTTCCCCAATATAACTCTTGCCACATGAGAAATCAATCTTATACACACACTTGAGTTGTTGATGATCTATGTTATCCTTAAATTACCTCATCATCTGCCTAATTGTTCCACATGTTGTAAACTAAATTTTTATGTCCTTCTTTCTTAAAAAATTTGCAATTTTATTTGTAATCCCCTAAATGAATGGGAGGTACACTTTCCCACAATTTTCTTTCCTGTTTTCCCGAGGACCCCTAGACAGGAACTTATCTTGAGCTCTTTTTATAGCTTTCTTAATAATAAACTCCGTGTATCCTATGTCATTGAAAACAGAGGTTAAATGTTTAATTTCTTCATTTAGGCGATTAGAGTCATAAATTCTGAGAGCCCTAACAGCCAGAGTGTTTAAGACGCCAAATTTTTGTAATGGATGATGGTATGAGTAAGCATGTAGATAGCTTTCCATATGTGTTTTCTTCCTATAGACTTGGTATCCCAATGTACCATCCTCCTTTCTACTGATCAGGACATCTAGAAAAGGAATTATATCATTTTCTTCAAGCTCCATAGTAAACTTGATTTCAGATGATATAGAGTTAAGATGATTGAAAAAGCTCTTAAGCTCAGCCTTGCCATGAGTCCATTTTAAGTTGGTGTCATAAACAAATCTTTTCCACCAAGTCGGTTTCAAAGGGTATGAGTCAAGGGCTTTCCTTTCAAAGTACTCCTTGTATAAGTTGGTGACAATAGGTGAGAGTGGGGATCCCATGAAAGCTCTCGATATTTGATCATAATAATGATCTTGAAAACTGAAAAAAGTGGAACAGAAACAAATTTATGCAAGCTTTTCTATTTTAGGATCAATGACTTCTTTTATAACATGAACAAATTCATCTAGGGGAATCTTTGTAAACAAAGAAACCATGTCAAAACTTACCAGAATATCATCCTTATCCACCCTCTCATTCTTAATAAGTTTCACAAAATAATTGGAGTATTTTATAAAAGACTCTGTGTTACCAACTACAGGCTTCAAGACCTTAGCCACATATTTAACTAATTCATAGATATGGTTTTGGTCTAAGAGTGACCCCTTCTTTATGAATTTTTGGTAATCCATAAATTCAAGGTATAACCTCACAGGATGGAATCAGCCTCTTTTTCATTTTATCTTCAAAGTTCATTCCCATGATAGCCTTCTTAACCTATTTTATAATCTTAGGAATGGGTTCGATTCAATTCTTCTACAACTACCACAATTTAAATGCTCATTCATTTTATGAATGTAATCCTCCTTATCTAAAACAATAGTTGCCCCTCCTTTATTAGTCTTAAGCTCAACTATTTTATCATTATTACAAAGTGATCTAAGAGCATCCTACCCCTCTTTATTTAAATTACTCTTTGGCCACTTAGATTTCATCATAACAAGGGAACATCCCTGTCTTAATACCTCTTTGTCATCCAATGATTAATATTTTTAGTTATTATTATATATTATTTTAATTTTTTGATACCTCTTTAAATATATTTTAGATTAAGATTATATATATATATATATATTATATACTATATATATATATTATATTTATAATTTTACATATATTTATATTATATATATTTAATACACATAAAATAATTGTCACTAAAATCTAATATTTTTAAACACTGAATAAAAAATATGCACTTTACATATAGATATAATTAAAAAAATACATATTTCACGATCTTTTCATTAAAAATGACATGTTATATAAAATAAATTTCGATAAAATTAAATAAAAATTGTTCGAAAAATAATAACTTTTATGAAATTTATGGATTTTACAACAAAAAATGATGACATTTGATGTTTGTTTCTAAAACAAATGTTTCAAAGATAAATGGAAAAGAAAAATCTCGCACCCTTGTTTTCCTTTCTTGTCCACGGACCATTGGGCTATAGGCCCACACTGAGCTTACCAACCCAACGACCCAGGGTTTGAGAGCCCAGTTGAGGGAATCAGACTGCACTATCTCAGACCGTTGTGCTGGGAAGGGGTCAATGTTACTCGAATCTCACACCCCTCCATATCCCAGTAGCCCAGCTACTTGGAAATCTGATTCTTGGAATCAGCTTACCAAGCCCAAGGCTACTAGGTGACGGGGCCATGGTGGGCAAAGCCATAATTTTTTTATTTTTTAAATGTATATTTTGTTATTTTTTTAAATTATGTTTTCTCAATTTTTTT